>SKCR01001631.1:0-28355 GCA_019454045.1 Zanthoxylum bungeanum | reverse complement strand
ATTCCAATATTATTTAGGAAATGGTAGTAGAGTATGGACTGAATTAGGAGTGCCTAAATATCCGGATTAGGTATAATCCCTATTGTACTCGAATTATACTATCGTGTTTGTAGGTAGTTTTTCATGATCCAAATATTCAATTTCCTTATTAAGAAAGAATTAGTCGTGTGTAGACTGGTGGCCTATGTCTATTGGTGCTTTCCATAATATAAGGGAACGTTGACTAGGATACTGCTCATGCATTGTCGGCTAGGTTTTTAAGTAACATGATAATGGCCCACTGAGACTTTTTGGGTCATGTGGATTCTATCCCTTGGGGGATGTATGATGGCTCATGGGCCTATAAGCAAGCCTTGTG
Organism: Zanthoxylum bungeanum; assembly: GCA_019454045.1. NCBI lineage: Eukaryota > Viridiplantae > Streptophyta > Magnoliopsida > Sapindales > Rutaceae > Zanthoxylum > Zanthoxylum bungeanum. The sequence goes on along the minus strand of SKCR01001631.1, from coordinate 27,997 downwards.
TGTTGGTTTGATTGTCCCGTGCCTGAAACCCATTTCGATTGGGCCTGGGTAGTAGTCCAAGATGTTATTTTGGGCTAGATGAAGGTCTTGAGTCATGCTTTAATGTAAGTCTGATGCATGGGCCTGAGACATAATGACATTTGCGTCATTGACCTAAATTTAGCCCATATAATTATTTTCTTAAACTTAAGGAGATTGTGATAATTACTCTTTTTATAGTCAGATAGCATGAGTTAATTTTAAGAAACAAAGATAATATCAACTTGAATTTCGAATATTTGTTTGGGCATATATATGATTTCATTCAATCCTTATAGGAAAATATAAACTTAAAAATTTTATAAGCTTCTTTGAATTTTAAAATAAAAATTAGAGGATAGACACTACTTTTTAATTAATTAGATAATATTATCTGGTCTAATATCTCTAGTTTGAAACATAGAGATATCTATGTTTATTCAATGCCTGTTATAATCCAAATTAAATTGAGTTATAATGAATTTTAAAACCTTCGGAGTAATTAGACATCATTTGAAAATTGTAAGTTTAAGATTTCTCGTCATGTTCAAATTGTACGCAATGGGACATTCAAATGTTCACTTCAAAAAGTTTATGTGCGAAGAACGTGTGAAGAAGCATTCGAATACAATTACGATGAATTGAATGTGAACTGCGTGAGATGGAACATTCGAACGCTAATGTAATTTCAACTTTTCTGAACATTTTTGTAAGTTTGTTTCAATGTTTGAGAATCCTGAACTATATAAGTAAAACTTGACCTAATTTATCTTTATGGAAAATGAAAACAATAAAGCCTCCAAAATTTGACTTTTGACTTTTGTTGACGGGTGATTTTCGTCTCAGGGGTAGTTTCGAGATAACTCTCCCGAGACAATCCTCTTTCAACCTTGAATTTGTTTGGTTATGGGGAGACCAAAGGCAAACGCGATAAAAGACAGAAAGAACACACAAAATCGACAATGAGAGTTTTAACGTGGTTCAGCGGAGCGAGTCCTGCCTACGTCCACTGGCACAAAGTGGTGGGGGTTGTTTTTATTACCGAAACCAACTCGGCCGACCTATTTGGAGGGAGGTCTAAATGAAACCGAGCTGTTTTCCTTTCAAGTTTTTACAAGTGGTGCTCATCCTCTCTTTGTTACAAGTTTCACTATCTATTTTTCTCTCTCTCTCTTTTACAAATGAATTCAACTTCTCTTTATATACTGAGAGAATTACAACAATGTTCCTCTAGCTTTATGACGTTTCCCGCGTGATCTCTGACTGATTGACGGGCTTTCTGTCCCAAGACTTTCGTCGCCGAAAGCAAACCTGCCGCTTGACCGCCTGTCACATCAACCTGTTTTCTCCACTGTCACACGCAACAATAATGATGCCAGCCTGTAAAGAGCCTTTGAATAATGACACGTATCGGAGGGAAAAGTCCAGCTACTCTGATCTCACGTCGGTCTTCAAGAGATCGGCCAAGTGATTTGTCGAGCTTCCCAAACTGTTCCCGTCCTGACCCGAAATATTCGAACTTGTCAACCCGTTCTGGGAGGTAGGATAGAACCAAACCGAGCTTCCGATCTAATGTGGTCGGCCTCGGTTCTGATATTGTCGGTCTCTGAAATCTGTGCCATGCTGTATCCTCTAGTCGGTCATACCCGAGAAACTAGACCCGAGCTCCACGCTGGGTCGAAGAACAATATATACCCTCTGAGCATTGGTCCTCCGGTCGAGGAGAATTCCATCTCTGCCATTGTCAAATTGTTCAGATACCTTAGTCAAAGAAATCCCCATCAACATCTATCTCATAGTTTTCGGTTCCAACGAGTGTATAAGTTGGTGCCGGGAACTACAAAAATCTGAAGTGACATCCATCAGCTGGTGGTCGGTCATAGGAACAAAGCAGGAAACAACTTCAGCCTCAATGTTCTCGGCCAAAAAAGGTTCTGATGTCTTTCAAACGACCCCCCAACTTGAAGCAAATATCCATTTTACCCTTCTGGTAGCCGTCCCTCGAGAACCGCAAGCCATCACATCTTCTTAAATGCCCATCAAATCACCTTTAGGGTTTAACCCGAGCGTGCCACTTGTCAAGAACCCATGGTCTTCCCGCCCGAAAAACCAAATCAATCGACCATTCTTGAGGTAGTCAAAGGTCTTTCTATCTCAATCATTCATCCCAATCTGATCAGATGGAGCCTGAGGGTGACACCCGGTGCGCATCTGAAGCCTTTCTGGATCCAACGGCCACAAATGCACCGAGCGGACTATAAGAATGCCAGGCAACGTTTGTTTCTCTCTTTTACGAAAATCACAACTCTCAAACTGCAAAATCTCCCTCGTTCGTGAGACCAGCAACATTCAAACCGACCAGACCAATCCCGACTCTTCTTCTCAACCCAAGTATGTTTCTGCTCAACCCCTCTATTTTTATTTACTGTATTTATCATCGTTGTTTGTTGCTTGCAGATGTGCGTTTACTTGTTGCTGCTTGTTCTTCGTTTCTTCTGGCATGTCAATCTCTTTGTTCTATGTTGCGAAGCATGTTTCGGGTTTGGTGCTAAATGTATAGTATATGCGTTCTCTGGTTGAAGGATGGGTAATGGGGTAGGACGCATATGTTTTGGATTTTTTAAGTTTCGTGTTTGGTTGTATGTGTTTAGGAAGAGACTTGTCGTGTGTGGCCATTGCTAGGGCATTTAGAGACTGTAGGCCTAAGTCCCCGGAAGTTAGAATAGCCCTCGAATCCGCAGTGCCTTAAACTAACCACTGACTGACCTTCTCATTCATGGCGACTGTCAGGAATGTCTGACGTTGAGTCCTCTTCGGCCAGGCCTGCAAAACCTCAAACTCCCCGTACTGAAGAATCATTTTCCAGCTCGGGCTTGCCCAGCCTAGAGGAGCTAGATACCACCACAACCTCTTCTCAAGAAGAAAATGACACATACCATCATAGAATTCCTCGGAAAGACCCTGAGCCGGGTGAGTTAGACCATTTTTCCTTGGACATGAACCGGCCCTCCACCATTACTGAAGATGCTCTGGCCGTGTTCCGCCAACAGTACGAGATAACGATTGACATAGCTCTTGAAGTCCCCAGTATGTGTGAACGCACGAGCCAGCCTGACTCCGGCGCGATGGCTCTTCTCCATTCTTTCTTCGAGTGCGGTCTTCGGCTGCCCATTCAACCATACTTTGCGGGGATGTTGGCCATGATGGAGATTACCCCATGTTAACTAAAACTGAACAGTTGGAGAATACTGGTCGGTTTGCATGTGGTCTAGCATCGGGCAGGCCTCGGGGAACCGAACTTCGAGGAACTGAAGAGACTTTACAAACTGAAGGCCAACCCCCGATTCCATCACGGTTGGTACTACCTCTCCTCATATGCTGATGCCACTGCCATCATCAAAGACCTTCCCCAAACCAACAAAAATTTCAAAGACCCCTGATTCTGGGCCTCAGGCGACTGGGGACGAACTTGGCCGACGTTCTCAGAGGAGACACAGTCCCTGACATCTTCAGAGCGGGAGGTTAGGAACCGATCCCTTAGCTTATTTTCCTTAATTTTGTTGATTAAGTACTAACTCCCCAATCATTCTCAGCATCCTCGAGGGATCCTCCCAAGGTCACCCAAGAAGTTCGAACTAGGATCCGGAGGGCTCGAAGTTTTGCCAGTCATTGGAAGAAAGTAGTCAATGACGCGACCTTTGTGGAATCGAGCCTCATTCGGAGCGCGCCCCCACAGGCCCCGGGGCGGTTAGGTAGCTTCCTACTAACCTTCGAACAGACTCCTTATGTTTGACCCAAATGCGAATGAGATATTTCTGAATTCAAAAACTGACCATGCTCTTTGCCTTGTGTTTTACAGGAATGTCAAAGCAGCCCAAATACCTTGAACAGATCCAAGGACTGGCCAAAAAACCCAGTCCGAGTATAGCCGAAAGCTCTCGGAGACGATTGACCACTTCGATTCCCGCGGAGGCCAGAAGAAAAACTAAATCGGTTGCTCGGTCAGCGGTACAGCCCGTATCCTCTCCAACAATGGCGGCACCAAACACAACTGTCCGACCTTCATCTGGCTCCTCTGGGCCTTCGAGCAAACGCCGCCGTCTGCTCGGAGATATAACGGCCGAACCTGAAGAGGAGGAGGAGGAAGAGCAGCCCCTGAGGAGAAGGTCCATTGCTCGGGGGGAGCGGCGAGCTGCTGAGGCTCCTCCAAGTTTCGAAAAAGGGTGTTGTGGCGGTGGGGGTGGATGATCTCAGCGAAAAGGTCCGAGAGACCACTTTTTATCTGGTGCCGGCATTCAATCAGCTAGCTGAAGCAGTGCCCCTCGAGAAGATCCCACAATATGAGGACATCTCCTTAGAGGAAGTGATTGCCCGTTTCTCCCTCCGAATTGTCGAGGTAGACTTTCTTCTTTGCTCCCGCACTATACTTTTACTTATTTTCTAACTTCTCTTCTTTATTGCAGGATAACTATGTGATGGCCCGAAATAAGGACCTACTTATGAGTCTCTTGTTCGAGAGGGGCCAGGTACAGAGGCTCCAAAGCCAAATTACTAAACGGTAAGCCGAGCTGACCAAAAAGGAGGACACAATAAAAACTCTTGAGCAGACTGCGGCCGATGCCCTTTCACTGAACGAGTCCCTCCATAATTCCTCGGCCCCGGTCAGGAAGAACGCAGAGGCCGCTCAGGAAGAAAATAAACGCCTGAGGTGGGAGGTGGTGAGCTCTGAATCCAAGTTGAAGAAAATGACTGAAGAGAGAGATCGGGCTCTAGAGGCGTTGAGAAAGAGAGAGGCCGAACTAGAGGACGAGCTAGAGAGAACCAGACTCGATGAGGTCGGTGACTGTACCTAAATTATTCCGATGCTGATGCCTGAGGTCGATATGGGAACGATCCATGTGGCCATCCGTTTCTTCAAAGGGGAGCTTTCGGAGGGGGAGGCCCGCGAGTTACTTGCCTTACCCTCGGAGGAAATCCATGATCCTGAGCCCATTTTTGCCGTGCTAATGTCTCCGGCCCTTGAGGAGATCCAACCTGAGGCTCCTGCCCCTGTCCCTGAAGTACCTGAGGCCGAACTGGAAGCCCCTCTTGTCTCCCAATTCGAAACCAAGGTGCCTCCTGCCGATCCCGTGTCTAAAATCATGCCACCCGAACCCGGCCAAGATGATACAGCTGCCCCTACGCGGGCTGATGAATGAGGGTGACCCGAAGGGGGCCCTAAGTAAACTTGAACAATATACTCTTTTTTGTAATAACAATCTACAACTTTTTCTTTACTGTTTATTTTGAATGCTTTCTTTTCTACTTTCCATACTTAATATAATTTTCTGCATCCAACTTGCTAACTTGCCCTTCTGAATCTGAAATATCCGAATGTTGGGTTTCTACTATAGTCCCAAGATCATTCAAGCAATGAAATCAACGTGAATACAATAAAGAAGTATGGCAGAATCATACTTACAATGATCGGATTTGCGATGCGTTGAACACAAAAATTTTTGCTCCTCCATGAAGCTCTCGGCCAAGCCCAAATTTGTGCTCCTCTAGGATTCGGTCAACCTCCTCTTTGTGCTCCATGGATGATCTTCAATCTCCAAGCTTTGAGAATGAATTCCATGCTCATGAATGGGTTTCCCTATCACCTTTGTGAGACTCATTTGGTGTGCTAGCACTTGGAAATTTTGCCACAAAATTCCCTATAGATTCTCCTTGCTCACGGCATTGAGAGAAATTTGAGAGACAAAAATTGGCCCTTGGCCGAATCTTGAAGGAGAGAAGAGAGAAGAGAGAAGTGATGAGTTGTGTTGGTTGTGTTTGATTTCAAAAATCAAATACATAATTCATTTTCCAAAAAATTGTACAAGGCATTTAAGCCTTCCAACCACCACCATCAATCACAAAAAAATGACAAGCATCACATCACTCAAAGTGATGTGACTTCCATCACAAAATGACTAATGATGTAACGCGTGATGTGACTTGTGGACCCCACTTGATTCGAAATGCGAGTGGGCCAGCAAACACTCTCGGGCTCGGGTTCGCTAATTTCGAATTAACGAATTTTCCGTTGCGACGTAATTAAATCAAATTTAATTAAATAATTATGCCTAGCAAAATTACTATTCATGTCGCTAACGAATTAATTCTAAATTAACTCGTTTGCCCGAATTAAAATCTAATTTTAATTCCGCGTCGAAATCTAATTTCGTATAATATATCAAATATATTATTTTATCGATTAATTCCAAATTAATCGCTCTCTCTTTAAATAATATTTTATCCCAGATAAAATATCTCCGTAATTAATCCCAGATTAATTTTTCTCTCTCTACTAATTAATCCCAGATTAATTATGTGCGAGTCATACGTCATCGGTGAATCTTCGGGAAGCGACCCATGAGATCCCCGGATATGTTAGCAGTAAATTCGGTCGTCGGACTATCCGAATACGTACGTACCTAGTACTACGTTTTTATCGATTTAAAAGACATGGTTGGCTTCTAGCAAAACATTGTGCCTACCAAATTCTCCAGAAATATTCTTAAAGGAATATGTGATCTATATCAGGCGTAGTATACATAGTATTGCGTATTGCGATCCAGTATCTGATGTCACGTGCTAGGCCTGGGGCTGGAATTATGTCTGCCCCGTACGAAACACATATCGGATCTTTGGTAACTAGTCTCTATAATCGGATAAACATGACCTAGTCATAATATCCCGATAGCTGCAGCATATAAGAGCATCAGTTCCGTATCCTACGTGATCATCATCTCCACTATGACTGTAGTGATACTTCCATCTCGACATCACACCCAATACACTACGATTCTCAATATACCTAGAAGAGGCGTACACAGAACCGGTTAAAGCCCTGGACGACCAAAACCAAAGTATATTGATTGTCGCAAGTATCAGCGGTGCAAGTCTTAGGTTAAGACCAAATACACCTACCCTGATTCGGACTTCCATATACACATAGTCATACTACCAATGGAATTCCGATGGGTCTATCCAAAGCGAAGCTGTTTCCGTACCATCGGTAAACACAACCTCCTATTACACTTGCATGAGTATCCAATACCCAAATATATGAGAACTATGCCGTTATGCTCCCATAACACGCACAAGTGCAATACTAGTCTATTCCGCATTATCGATGTCCAATCTCGATAATACTCCGACTAGTGATGTTTTAATGATTAAACTTTCGTGGATTGATACTGTCTCATATCATCTCAATCCAGAACTAATCATATGGACTTTTATCATTTATATATCCCGGTAATCTAATTACAAATGATAAAAGAGCAATTTCCTTTGTCACATAGTTAATTTGTACAACAACACCATGTTATGTACAAATAGTGATGCTATGGGTCATGATTGTCCAACACTGAACTCGTCAACACGTTCCGGGAGGTAGGATAGAACCAAACCGAGCTTCCGGTCTAATGTGGTCGGCCTCGGTTATGATGTTGTCGGTCTCTGAAATTTGTGCCATGATGTATCCTCTGGTCGGTCATACCCGAGAAACTGGACCCGAGCTCCACGCCGGGTCGAAGAACAATATATACCCTCTGAGCATTGGTCCTCCGGTCGAGGAAAATTCCCTCTCTGCCCTTGCCTAACTGTTCAGATACCTTAGTCGCAGAAATCCCCATCAACAACTTTCTTTGTGAGATCACCTTTAAAGGCTTCAATGAACCTATCTTCTTTCTTTTGATAAACTTATGCTTGTTTAACCATCACAACACCAAACATATATCAAACACTAATCTTCAGAATTTTGAATTGGTGATTGAACGTCGAAGTTCCAATAAGAGCAAGTTCAATGTTGAGTTCACTACAAGAGACTTCGAAGTTATCGGAGAAGGCTGTTTGGTGCAGGTATGATGAGTTTTTCGGATTTTTTCATTCATGCTAATTGAGTCGGCAAAAATTTTGCCTTAAGTCACTTTAAGTTATCTCTTATTAGTAAATTCGGATTATAACCTATACCTAGGGTGAGTTTTATTTCCCTCAAAGATAAGTTAGAAATGCCATTATTTGTTTGTCTGCCCTCCAGCTACCTGCAAATATAATGCTACCTGCACAATTAATATTTGGTAAACCCACGCCACGCAATTAGGTTGTTAGTGGAGCCCAGTGCTTCAAATTCTTTTGGCAAGGAAAAATGACTCATTGTTTTTAAAATCTGATCGAATTGAATCGGTGTATTAAAAGATTTAATAAATTATTTATTCGATGATTGAAATATTTCAGTTAAACCTGTAAAATCAGATGACGGTATAAATAATTTTAATTAATTAAAAATTATAAAAAAATATTTATTTTTAATTTTTAGTTTAATATTTTTATTAGGAACCGACTTATTAGATTCACTTGTTTCATTGATTTTGACCGATTTTATTAGTTTTAATCTTGTTTATACTTCAATTTTTAGAATTCAACTGAATCAGATTAATAACATATTCACAATTCAACCTATTCAACCCATTAGCCCATTTGGTTTTAGGAATGCCACGCCACCAGATATATGTATCAATCAAGAATTCATCATAATATTTTATTTATGGAATGGACCTCATTTGTTAGATGGTGGCAACTTGTGAAGCCCCTATAATTAATGGTGGAAAATTTATTAGATGGTCACGGTTCCATTGAAGTTTTTATATATATTTTTTTTCCGTCTTGTTCATATTTCAGAAAACCTACCGATGTATGTTGGTCACATAAATTATATATATCATACAGCTAAAAAAATCTACATTCTCTAAACTGATTTTGTCGATGGAAATTTAAAATTCTTTGTAAATAATTATAATAAGATTTTTAAACACCTTTAATGCATTCTCACCATGCACAAACACAAATTAAATTATTTATCGCTCCAAAGTTAATGGAATTTTCAACCAAATGATTAGAAATCCCGAATCCTAATCAAAAGATTTTTTAGATTATAATTCAGATATTTTAAACACGAGGGGTTTCGTTTAATATCACTAAAAATCAGGGAGGTTTCACTCACTTTTCGATGTCACAAGTGGCCCTTAGGATTTACTGACAAGCCATGTTCAAAATTTTGACTATATAGAGAGCTAATTAACTAATTTTTGGACTTTGATGAAAATAAAAAAGGCTGTTACAAACTAACCTCATCTCCAGTATTCTCCTTTAGTCCATAATCGTTAGTTATTAGGAAAAGGGTATGTAGGCACTGCATTTTTACATGTGAGTCCCTATGATGAGTCTCATTTAGAGACACTACCTTTTTAGTCGAGGAAGTTGCGGGAAACGGTTGTCGGAAGGGAATCGGTATTTCATTAAAGTTGATTCGCTTGTTTAGCTCCAGGCTCACTCGTTGGACCTCCGTTTTAAAGCACATTTAGCCTAAAAAACCCAAAACCATTTAACATTGGCCCAAACCCACTCACCAAACCAACACAACACCTAGCCCACCACACTTGGCCCACACGCCCAAGGCCCTCAAAATACAACCCAAATAAATAAAATATTAATTAAATAATATACCAAATTAAATAAAATAATTAATTAAGCCATTTACCAAATTAAATAAAACATGAAATAAAATCATACCAAATTAAATAAGACATAAAATATAATTATACCAAATTAAAATATTGTAACTTCCTAATCCAAAATATTATATACTAAATTAAAGAAATATTATGCCTAATTAAAATCAATCATAACCAATTAAAAATATTGACTTCCTAATCTAACAAATTAAATGTCTAATTAACACCAATCAAATATATTGTATTCCCAATCTAGCCAAGACATGTTCCCCAATCAAATCTATTGCTTTTCTTGTCTAACACTAAATCATATCCTAATTGAATGCACCAAATCCCTTCCTTGTGAGACAATGTGAAGCCCTAACCATTCTCTATATAAACAACCCCTAACCAAAGCCATGCATTTCCTTCACACAATTAGAACTCAGGGCACCATCTCCCTGCTCTCCATATTCACTAGCCACAAATAAACCTATCCTAAACAACTCACAGCCATCATCAGCACAGCCACTTTCCCCTCCACTTACAGCCTTACGCCACTAGCCACAGACCAAATAACCCACAAAAGACTCTCGCCAATACCATTCAACTCATCAGCCCACTCATGTAAAGCACCTTCCACTCAGCTCACGCACCTTAACTCACGCAATTCTCCTCCATCAGCCTGCTCCTCACGTGAAGCCACATAGCAACTACAACCAGCCCACTTTCCCTCACGCCCTCACCTCTGCGCAGCCACTACCCACGCAACACTCACATTGCTGCTTCCCTGCCAAACCTCACGCGTATGCTCCACTCAACCGCTTCACTTGATTGCCCACGATCACAACAACCCTTAACTAGCACGGCACCTCACTCTTCACCACAGTACGCACAAACCAGCCCCATTAACCCCCCTGCAAGCAGCCGCACCATAAGCCCTCCACCCATCAACCGACAATAACAAACCTCTTCACCGATTCCACAAATAACACAGCCCTAAGCCACGTGAAACCAGTCCAAAATCAACCGAAAATAGCACGTATCAGCCCTTAAAATGGCCTTCTAAATTCACGCCACACAGCCCTTCAAACAGTCCCAAAATCTGCCTTAAAATTGTCACACAAACTGACCGAATAAACACCCCAAAAACTGTCTTGAAACTGTCCCAAAAACTGCCCGAAACTGCACCCAGAACTGTCCCGAAACAGTCTCTGAAACTGTCCAAAACATCCCATAAAACACCAAAAACAGTGACCAGAAAACCGCGAGGAAATAGCAGCAAAGCGGAGTGAAAACAGCGAGCAAAACAGCGAGGTAAAACGCAAACCAGTGAACCAGAAAAGTTACGGAGTGATAGCCCTTCCGACGGCCGTGAAACGCGAGTCCGAAAGTCGAAATAAAAGGTTAGACCTGAGGGTATTTTCCACATTCATTTTCTGTTTTATTTTCATTATTTATTGAGTATTGTTAGCATGATTGTTATGTTAAAATGCATGTTGTGGCCCTTGAGTAGATAAATATGCATGGATTATGAAATATTGTATGTTGTGGCTTTGGAATAAAATGAAAGATGTGTCAACTCTCGCGGTATATCGGATGGAAACCCGGACATAAATTTCATAGCCGATTCCGAATGGACGGTAGTATGATCTGTACTCGGGATACAACTCCACGTACCGCTTGAGTAAACGGCACTTTCTTTTGTTTTATGTTGCTTTGATTTATTTATTATTCATTATTCAAATTCCGCATGTTACTTGTTTATGCATGATGTGATCGAGCGCATGGGCTTAGTAAGTCGGATTAAAGGTCCCCTATTTTGAGGGGTTAAAACCCTTTACCACGATGTTTTGCCGCGCCGGTTGATGTGTGTTCGGTTGGATATAAGATATGTCCAATCGGGTATACTAAGTTTGATATTATTGTCTTTATTCTTTGTATGCATGATGCGATCGAGCGCATGAGCTTAGTAAGTCGGATTAAAGGTCCCCTATTTGGAGGGGTTAAAATCCTTTACCACGATGTTTTGCCGCGCCGGTTGATGTATATTCGTTTGAATGTAAGATGTGTTCAATCGGGTATACGAAGTTTCATATAGTTATCATTGTCTTTGTACGCATTGTAATGAAATGCGCATGGGCTTATTGTGTTGGATTAAAAGGTTCTCCATTTGGGGGAAGAAAAGCCTAAAAGGCTACCTTTACCACGATATTTGCCGTGTCTTTCATCTATTGATTGCATCATTTACCTTAGTCGTGGCTTAACGTAGTATAATTCATATATCCGTGTTATGATAGCATTTTAGTATTATTTCTTGTAGTATATCGGATGGAAACACAGACATAAATTCCGTAGCCGATTCCGAAAGGACGGTAATGCGATTTTTACTTGGGATACAATTCCACATACCACTTGGAAACGTGCTCACATGTGTGTTTGTGTCTATATTAGTTATCTTCTTTTGCACCACGTCATAGCATGCTTACTTTAATGCCTAATTGCATCCTTAAGTGTCTTTTTGCATTATGTACTTAGTTGACTCTTTTATTTATGCATGGACATGTAATGGCTATTTGTTTATGATATGTCTATGAAATCACATGTCCGCCATCATTTGATTCGCCTTTATGTATGCTTGCGTGGTTAGTGTGTGCTTGTGTTTCCATGAAAACAATATGCCAATGAAGTTGTATGTTTGTTGCTACTTTGATGTATTTTCAAGCATGCAATCTTAGATGTGAAATACATCAATTTAGGTGTAAGTTTTATATTTGTGCATATGGATTTAGAAGAATGATACTCTTGGAAATAAGTGTTACTTAAGCTTGATTAAATTATTGCACAAATCCTTTCATTACAAGTGACATAAGTAAGAGACCATTCCGAACCCAACGGTTTGAGGTCTTCCCTTGCGAGGGGTGAGTGCGGCCTTAAATCTCATTTTCTCGGTTCACACCGGGTGGCGACTCCATTATTCTCCAGTTTAGTCCCCCGCCGGCTACTCCGTACTCCCGACCGGGCCGCGAGCCCGGGACAACATGCGTCGTCCAGTTTTCTGTGTCCCACAGGGTATCGACAATCCTTCAAAACAAATACAAGAAAGGAATTCAGAGTGACTAATCACTGGTGTGGTGGTTACCGTATACACTCCAATGCTCAAGTTAGTGACGATGACAGTGGTCTGAGAGAGAATAAGAAAGAATGATACCTCATGTCCCAATTTGTGTGCCGTGAGTGCGGGAGGAGAGCATGTCTGAGCGGAGTGAAGGCGAGAGCTCTGAATATCAAGTTTGTGAGTGAGAGTTTGAATGAATTTGTAGCCCTAAGGGTCCCCTCTATTAATAGAGTTAGGTATCCTTGTCAAATGGGAACTTGGATTCCCATAGAGGAAACCAAGTTGAACTTTTAAAAAGTATAGTTGTAATCTTTTTAGGATTTCCAGCAAATCCCGAGTTTCTTAGAAGATATCCCAAAAAAGATTTGAGTCATGATAGGAATAGGACTCGTCGTACATAGATTGGATCTGATCGATTGGATAAGTGAATAATACAGGGACAGTTTCTTGAAACCCTTAGCCAGTCAACTGGAATGTCACTGTTCCAAGTATGTTGGATGCTTGATGCCGGTTGGATTCGCTGGAATGTTAGTGTTGTGTGTCGTTTGGACTAATCGAGACGACTAGACTTCCAGTCGGCTAGAAGTGTTTTTGCCTGATTATGGTCGAGTGGACAAGTCCTGTAGACTGAACTCCAGAAGTGGGCCAGGGACTAGTCCATTAAAACTTTAGGGTGTTTGGGCACAATCGATTGGGCTGATCCATATGATGGTGTTGAGCCATATTTTACCCCTATAGTTTGTCCCCCACTCTCCAAGTCAAGGTCGTTGTCTTGGAAAGTATTAAGTATGGACCAGACGAGTCGATTGGAATGGGTGACAAAACTTTCAATTCGACTTAACATCAAGTGGACTTGACAGATGTCCAATGAGTCGTAGATGGCTTGAGTGAAGCTTGATAGTCCAGGTGATGGTCGTACCGACTCGATGCCAGTCGACTGAACCATATAAAGATCCAAGAATTGTGTGGACCTGATGAAGGTCTCTGAGAATGTCTCTTCCACTGGACTAGGTGGTAAACACACACGTTACGCAAGCGCACGTATCGCTCAAGTAGTATAAAATGTATCGATCACATGAGGACTTAATACCTAAGCTATCAATTTATGAAGTTAAATGTTTACAAATATCTAATAGATTGGTTGTTGATTGAATGGTGATTTTTGTCTGAAAATAAGTAAATAAAGCAGTGCGAAAGTAAATTTAAGGAAAATTCAATATTAAGAAACTATCTATGGTTGTGAATCCTTCCAATATATTTTAAAGATGAAGTGATTATCTCATGCTTGTGCAATATATCGATTTATTAACCTGTAACACGAAGTTATGCAAAATCCTCTTCCAATGGTCAAATGCAAACACCCAAATTAACCTAATTAATCATATCCATATGTTAACCAAGTTATCTGAATTCATTAAGATTAAGTTCCAATTATGGCTACCCTCGCCCGACAGGTATATTCATATCCTGTAAGGAAATTTTACCTAAGAGTCTCTTGCCCCAATGTGAGATCGTGAGCTATTGAGTTTAAGGCTAAACTTAAAATCTATTTTCCAAGTTTATTTTAAGTTTACCAAATCAATCTTATTAATGGTCAATTAACAAGAAACATTAAGATTAAGGCTCAATAAATAAACCTTTATATTACCCAAGACATAAAATTCCCACTTATAAAACGGTGATATTGGAATTCATCACAACCCTAGATACGAGGTTTAGTTACCACACATATCTAGGACTATTAAAGACATAAACAAAGTAAATGACATAAAGTAAAGCTTGGAAATTAAAAAGATAAATTAACAATAAAGAAAATGTTGGGGGTCAGAGGATCCACTTTTATTACTTCTAATTTAGATATCTCTCTTATTATAATATATAAACTTTGCATTACATTAGCAACCGATCATATAGGCGGTATCCTGATTAAGTCAGATTTTTCATTAATTCCAACCGACCATAAAGGCGGTATCTCATTAAGTCAGGTTAAAATCAATTTATTTAAGTCCAACCGACCATAAAGGCGGTATATCATTAAGTCAGGTTAAAAAATAATTTATATATTATAACTAAGGGAGATTAATCTAAATATCAGTAATAGAAGCTTTACCTTTCACCCCAGCAGATGGGAGTTACCTCATCATATTGAAAAGTAAAAATAAAGAAAGATCTATTGCTTAAAATAAAAATTAAATACAAGAAAGCTGTAAATAAACAAACAAGATACAATCTTCTTAATATTCTTAAGGAAATCCCCAGCAGAAGGTATGAAAATTTCAAATGAATTCGGCCTCAATTTATAGGTAAAATTTTGGTCTACGCATCGCGATGCGTGAAGGCTTGCGCGTCGCGACGTTGACGTCATTGCTTATGTCAATATGGACACGTGTCAGTTGGTTGCATAATTGATTACTGACGTCATGATGACGCGTGTCGGCAGGTTGATTACGTCAGCGCGTCGTGACGCAGAAATTCCAATTTTACCCTTTTTGTCTGTTTTTCGCTATTTTGGCCCCGATTTGATTCCAGTAAGTCTTGAAACCTTATTTATCTACAAAATACATAAAATACATCAAAATATTCACAAAACGCAAGAAACTATATAAACTATTAAATAAAATGGACTGTAAATACTGATATATTTACCGCTTATCACACCCCCAAACCTAACATTTTGCTAGTCCTCGAGCAAAACAATAAAATAAAATTCAATAAACATCTTTAAAATAAAAATTAAACTAAGACACTTTCGTAGGGATCACGATTGCATTTAACGTATCCAATAAGCCTTTAAACCCCTAGGTGTCCCTAGTGGACGAGTTGTAGTCTCGTGAGCGCTTACAGCGATCATACCCACAAACATCAAATGCACACAAAAGCAAAAAGATTAAACAAGTTAGTGACTAAACAAGTGAAACTCTTATCCAAGTTAATAGATGTTTTATTTCTTTCTAAATTATCAAATAAGTAAATTCTCCGATTATTTTTACCATTCTCCATATACACAACCAACAAGGTATTAATCAAATCATTGTGCCCACAATATTCATAAGTATAGTTGAAAATAGAGTAATATTTTTATCCTAAAGTTATATCAGAATTCACACCTTTTTTAGAAATGGATTTTTTTTTTATTTACAACATCTTCAATCCATGTAGCGAGATTTGGGTCAGTGACTCCCAAGCCAGTTGGGTTTAAGTCACTAGTTGTTAAGACACCCTTACACAGCTGTCTCAAACACCATTCCACCTGACTAGTCAAGTTAAAAATACAAAAAACAAAAAATATTTTTTTTAATAAATTTTTTGAATTTTTGACTAAAAATCAAATAAAAACAACACGATGAAAAATAAAAAATAAGATACTAGTCAACTATTCCCCTCCCCCAAACATAATTGAGACATTGTCCCCAATGTCTAAAAAAGTAGAAGAAGATTTTAGAAAACATTACCTGGTTAGCTGAAATTCTACATCTAAAAAGAAAATTAAAGGTTAAGATCCAGATTTATCCGATGCTTCTTACCACGATCATTATCGGACCAGTTTATCTTAAAAATGATAGGGTCAATTTGTGGTTCAAAGGCTAAAAGTTGGTCAATTAAATCATGGGTTGTTCTGGCAGTGAAAATGATATCTTTACAGGTTTTGAAATGAACCCATTTCTCCGGGCATCATCAAGAAACACACAAAGAAAATCATAAAATCCATCAGCATTAAATAGTTCAATTGGTTTCTGATGTATGTTCAAGTTCGCCCAAGATAGTAATATAAAAATTTCCTCCATCGTACCCAAGCCACCTGGAAAAGCAATAAAAACATCATCACGATTAATCATTTCAACAAGTCGTTCAGACATACCTAGCACAATGCATTCATCTCCGTTTGATGGTCCTATAAGATTCGCTTTTGCCAAAGGTTTTGGGATGATTCCCAAAACTTGACTACCTCATTTCTGTACGGTCCTTGAAACGTACCCCCTTAGTCCAAGATTGCCACCGCCATATACTAAGTGCATATTCCTTTCAGCTATGACTCTATCCAATTCATGTGCTGCCGCAACGAATTTTGGTTTAGAACCAACATTAGTACCGTAAAACACACAGATGTTTACAACTCGTCTTCTTGAAGTTGCTTCCATTTTTATTTATTTCTTTCTTTCTCAAATCTGGATGTCTTCAAGAGTGCAATGACGAGCTGAATTTATAGAACCTGAAAAAGGGTGAGTAATAATAGCACTAGTATCTGCCAAATGATAATTATTAGCTAAACAGTAAAATAAATCGTGAAAGTCAAAAAGTCTGGATCCTGTCGGAGAAAATAAAAGAAAATAACAAAACAAATCACAATTAATAGTTAAAGCCAAAGACAAAGAGATAATATTATTTACAAGAAGTAATGGCTTGAATGACGTCTATGCGTCAGGGACAAGCTTTCCATCCAATTTTCTTATAAATTAGCAAACATGGTCTTTTAAAGTCAGATTCCCGAGACTGAATTGTTGTCTTTCTTTTCGAAATTATGCATGTAACATGTGAATTACGTGATGCACATATCCACTGGAATGCGTCTCAAAAGTCAATAATATGTCATCCAAAGACTCATTACTCATGCCATCCCTAATGAATTTAATTTTATCTTCACGGTTATCAGACAACATTCCTAATGCGTGCACATTTATAGCAAACACCTAATCTTTTAGCTATTATTTTCTTAGCATAGGTGCTTCTTCCTAAACCAGGTAGAAATGAAACAAAAGAGTCAGAGGACTCACCTGCCAATCATACTCACGCTTCAATAATCCAACGAATGTCATTAGGAACAACGTTGATCATCAGAAGTCTCATCCGTTCCATGCGAGCTTTGTAAACTTTAATCAGATAATTTTGAGGGAGAGAAGGAAATTGCTTGTGAAGATTCACGAGAATGTCTTCCATCCTGAAATGTAACTTTACCTACAAAAATAAAACACACCAAATCTCAATATATACACAAATTGCATGGGTTGCCTCTCTGCTAGCGCTAAGTTTAACGTCGTCAGCTAGACATGACTGTCTGAACGTTAGGTTGGATCTGAAAGTGTGACATTTTCTTTTTGTCGCTCAGATGATTCTCCCCAGTAGTGCTTGACACACTTGCTCTTAACTTTGAATGTTTTATTGGAGTTGGGATCATGTAACTCAATGATCGGCGTAAACACACACGTATAACGTAAACGCACGTATCGTTCAAGTAGTATAAAAATATCGATCCCGCGAGGACTTAATTCCTACTGTTGTTATTAATTATTGATACTATTTATTTACAAGTATCTAATTATAGGAAGAAGAGAATTGATTGCTTTTGATTGGTTGAATGTGGTTTTGCAAAATAAAATAAAAACAGACTCAAAAGAAAATACTAAGGAAAATAAAAGAAAAGACTCAAGGATCTAGAGTCATGACTCCACACAATATTATTATAAAGATGAATTGATTCTCTTATCTATGTGTAATAAATCAGTTTGCTAACCTGGAACACGAAAATATGCAAAAGCCTCTGTTGATGGTCAGACGCACATACCCAGTATAACCCAATTGAACCATATGTCTATGTCAACCAAATTACATGGATTCATTAAGATTAAGTTCCAATTATGGCTACCCCCGCCCGACAGGTATATGTCTATACTGTAAGGAAATCTATTAAAGGGTTATTTATCCTCAAGGAAGATCGTGGGCTATTGAATCTAATGCTGAAACCTAAAATCCCTATGTCTAGTTCATTTTAAGTTTACCACATCAATCTTATTGGTGATCAGACAACAAGAAGCATTAAGCTTAAGACTCAATAAACAAACTAAAGAATTACCCATAAAAAGAAAATCAATTATTAAGCCTAGTAAATTTATGTTTCATTACTTCCCTAGAATAAAATAAAATGATGGGGTTAGAGGATCCACATTTAATATTTCTTATCTAGGAATCTCACTTATTATAATATATAAATTATTTTCTGTTATATTTCTCTGGAATTAATATTATTAAATATTTAAAACCAGCCATATAGGCGGTAATCCATTTAGTCCAACTACACCAGCCATATAGGCGGTAATTATCTGTCACATAAAGACCAGCCATATAGGCGGTAAAGTAATTTATATTTAACCCGACCATATAGGCGGTAATAAAGTCTGACATTAATTAATCCGGTTAAATTATAATTTATAAACTATAATTAAGAGAGATTTACCTAGATAATTATATTAAAGGTTTCACCTTTTACCCCAGCGGAAATTTAACTACAAAACATAAAGTAAATAAATAAAAGCTGTAATAGAAACTAAAAATAAAAATACATAATTTTAATATTACAAAACTAGATGCTTCCTATGAAATCAGGGAAAAAAATCCCAAGGAAGGCACACCAAATGAAGTGAAGAGGAGCTGAATTTATAGGCAGATTCGGCATATGGCGTCGCGACGCGTAGGGTCTCGGCGTCGCGACGCCAGCACGCGGTTTGGGTCCACGCGAGTTGACCATGCTTATTCTGTCGGCAAAATCTGGTGATGACACGTGTCACGCGGTGAAGGTGGTGCAATGAGAAGATGACACGTGGCACACGGTGATTGGCTGAGCTTTCGGTCCAATGAAATTTGAAACGTGGCACGCGCTTAGGATCGGTCAAATGAGAGGTCGAAAAGTGGAAACATGCGATTTGTCTAATATTCGGTCCAATGAGAGCTTGACACATGGCACACGCTTGCTTTGGTCCAATGAGATTTCAACACGTGGCAGCCGGCGCATTTTAGTAGATCTTCTGTGATGATGACACGTGGCACGGCGCACGTTAGCAAGGTCGGCGCACTTTAGCAAGTCCAATTTCTCAGATTCTGACACGTGTCCCTCTGCGCACGTTAGCATGGCCGGTGCACTTTAGGCGTCGCGACGCTGAAGGGCTTGGCGTCCAACGCCGAAAATTATGAAAATGCCCATTTGTCATTTTTTTCTCTATTTTGGCCCCAAATTGCTTCCAATGCTTTCCCAACTTTATTTATCTGCAAAACAACACAAAACACATCAAAATGTTCACAAAACCCGAGAAACTATACAAAATATTAGGTTAAATGAGTGGGAATAGTTATATAAATACCACTCATCACACCCCAAAACCTAACATTTTGCTAGTCCTCGAGCAAAACACAAAATAAAATAACATAAACAAATTTTAAACTATGCCACTTTCGTAGGGATCACGGTTGCATTTAGCGTATGCAACAAGCCTTTAAACCCCTAGGTGTCCCTAGTGGACGAGTTGTAGTCTCGTGAGGGTTTACAGCAATGATACCCACAAACATTTTACAAAAGTAAAAAAGAAAGTAAAACTAATGCACACAAAAGCAAAAAGACAAGCGAAAAGAGAATAAAGAAGTTAGTGACTAATCAGGTGAAACTTCTACTCCAAGTTACTAGTTGTTTTGTTTCATTATAAATTATTGAATAAGTAAATTCTCCGATTATATTTACCATTCTCCATATACACACCCAACAAAATATTAAACAACTCATTTATGCCCACAATAGTCATAAGTGCAGTTGATAAGAGAGTAATATTTTTGTCCTAAAGTTCTATCAGATTTCACACCTTTTTGTAGCAATGGAATAATTTTTCTGATTTTTCTGTTTTTTTTTTCTCTATTTTTTTTATTTATATACAATATCTTCCATCTATGTAACGAGCTTTGGGTCGGTGGCTCCCAAACCAGTTGGCTTTAGGGCACCAGGTGTTAAGACACCCCTACGGACTTAATTACTCAGACTTCAGATATATATATTTTTGCAGCATCTTTGATCCATGTAGCGAACTTTGGGCCAGTGACTCCCAAACCAGCTGGTTTTAGGGCACTAGGTGTTAAAACACCCTTACAAACTTAATAACTCGGATCTCAGATTTTTTTTTACTCCATCACTTTCTGAGATGCTTCCTCCAATTAAACTAGAGCACTGAATATTACAAACTTTTCAATTATAGCTCATGTCTGTATGTTACTATGCATGTTGATAATACATGTCAACTGAGCATATGAAGATCCATTTTAGTCAGTGTTAAAGAGAATTTACAAATTAAATAATTCAAAAGGAAATAAACAAAAAATAACTTGTTTCGAAATAGGTTTGAGATACGTCTCAGGAGTGGAAACTCCTTACTCAGCTATATCTTACCAATTTCACATTTTTAGTCAAAATTAAAACACAAAAATGCAAAATATTTTTGTAATTTTTGAAAAAATTTCAATTTTTTTGTATTTTTCAAAAAATTTTGGACTAAAATAAAAACAACAAACAACTAAAAACAAGATACTAATCAACTAATTCACTCCCTCAAACCTAAATGAAACATTGTCCCCAATGTCTTAAATAGTAGAGGAAGAGTTTAGAAGATAACACCTGGTTAGCTGAAATTTGACAGGAAAAATAACCGATTAAGATCTATGTCCAATTTATGATTCTTACCACTATCGTTATTTGACCATTTTTTTAGTAAAAATTTTTGCAGAATCACCTCTAAAAACTCAAAATTTCCCCAAAATTCACCCTAAAACTATCATCCAACTTCGCCCCCAAATCTACAAAATTCACAAACCCAACACTTCCAAAGTCCAACCAATTTCAATAATATCCACAACACAAATTACCAAATTAATTTCTTCAAATTATACTGTTAATATTTTGAAAATCCGGACCTGTTTTTTTTTTTTTTCGGCTTTGGCTCGACAGTAGGTGTCTCGCTGCTTGGTGGAATCGGCAAGGATGGCTGGGTCTCGACAGAGGTGGATCAAGGTGATGAGGATCAGCGGCTAGGGTGAAGGTTGCGGCTGGTGGTGGTTGTGCGGCTCGGCAATGGTAGTCTCGACAAGGATCGGTGGTTAGGGATCTCGGCTGTGACTCGACGAGGGCTCTCGGCTTCGGCTTGTGTGGTGATGGCTGGTGGTTGTGGTCGATGATGATGGCTCGGTTTTGGCTTGTTCTTGGCTCGATGAGTGGTTTCGGCAAGGGTGGCTCAGCTTCTGGTGGGCTTCGGCACTATGTGTTTCAGTGATGGGTTATGGGTGTCTCGGTCGTGGGATTGGAGGCTCGGCAGTGGCTGGATCGAAGGAGATGATGGGAGTTTGTGTGGGTTATTTGTGAGATTTTATGAGTTTAGAATGTTTTGGTTGATGATTTGGTGATTGGATGGTCGGATTTTAGTGGAAGATTGAGAGGAAATGGCGAAATGTTGAAGAATGAAAGTGAGATCTGTGCGTGGTGGCTGCTGGTTTTGGACCTGTTACCGAACTCGTGTCGCGACGCCAAATTGCTTCTTGCGTCGCGACGCTCGTTTTTTTTTTTTTTTTTTGGCAAAACCAAGTCTTTCGACGGATAAATCCACTGGGACGCGTCTTAAGAGCTAACTCCTTACTCGGCCGTCTCTTCTGGATTGACTTTACATCTTCGTGATTTTGTCAAATTTTTATTTTGTGAAAATCCCGCTTGCACTGGCTTGCTTTATCCTGAAAAATTCCGTTTTTATTTTTCCTGCAAAACTAACACACAAAATTAAAAAGTTCAAAAAAAAAAAAAAACAAATTACAACAAATTGCATGGGTTGCCTCCCTGCTAGCGCTAAATTTTTCGTCTTCAGCCAGACGTGACTGAAATTCATCTGTTAAGGAGGTTTCAATGTCGTTTTGGATGTCCGATCAAAGACAATCCCGTGAGCGTTGCTTTTGAAGGGTCTCTTCCAATAGTAAAGTGGCAAAAAGAATTTTGTCATTTTTTGTGTTTGTGCCACCTTTTTTATCTTTGTTGCTCCAGTGGTTCCTGAAAAGAAAGAATTAAAATCAGGAGGTCTCGTATGGTGCTTGACTTTGAATGAAAGTTCCATTCTGTCAAGCTTCTGGGTGATATCTTCGAATTGTACTCCCCAAAACAGTGATGTTTCTTCTGAATGCTCTGTATCTTTAATAGGTTCAGACATTTGTTCCTTCATTTGCTCTGTTTCTTGCTCTACCTTTTCTTCACATATGTATTTTAAAATTTCCATATTCAGCTCTTCATCCGTCATCTGTGAAATGCATGCTCCATAAGTATCTGCCTGAGGATGTAAAGATGTTTCTGACATTAGGTCTTCATCCTCTGATACGACTGAAATGGATGGTTCATGTAGATCTTCATCAAACATCATGGTAAAGCATGCTCCAAGATCTTCATTTTGAGGATTGAAAGTTTTATCCTCCGTTGTTGGTGCAGTTGGTACAAACAGATTAGCTTCATCCTCGTCAAAGTCAGAATAATAAAAATCAAATCGAGACTTTGCCGGTTCGGGCTCCTGAACTGATACATCTGGTTGTTGATATTGCTCAGCCTCCTCCTCTGTTGAAGTGTTATTGTGAAATGATTGGTACTTGAAGGCTTCATCAGTGTCATCTAAAACTGGCTTTTGAGGTATGTAGTTCTGGTTTTCTGTTAATTGTCTCGTCTGATCTGTCAATCTCTGAATGAATTCTGATTGTTTCTGAATATTTTCGAGTTGATTCTGGTATGTTTCAAGCATCGTATCCAACTCTTCGTCTCGTTTCTTAAACCAATCTTTGAGCGTGCCAATCATCTGATCTTCTTCTGATGGTTCTGGTTGTTGATGAAGGTCGTATGTGGATGGTGGATAAGATGGAAAATGTGATGTCTCTTCGTACCTTGAATGATTCCAATAATTCTGCCACTCTGAAAAGTATATGCATTGATCGCTCGGATGGTTACCATCACATATTACACATCTCCCCATTTCGTTCTGATGAGCAAATGTAGTATTGCTTGGTTCTGGCATCCAGTGATAGTCGTTGGGCTGTACAACAGGCCTCAGAAAACCGGACTGTTGCTCCCAGATGTGGGGTGTATCTTCTAGTGAAGCTCGTGATCTCTCAATCTCCCAATAATGTTCTATTTTTCAATCACCTGAAAATAAAATAAAGAAATAAAAATTACAGATAAAAATAAAGAAAAATAGATATAAGTAAATTAGATAGCTTCAAAATTAATAACTCAAGAAAAATAAGTCCCCGGCAACGGCGCCAAAAACTTGACCGGCGTAAACACACACGTATAACGCAAACGCACGTATCGTTCAAGTAGTATAAAAATATCGATCCCACGAGGACTTAATTCCTACTGTTGTTATTAATTATTGATACTATTTATTTACAAGTATCTAATTATAGGAAGAAGAGAATTGATTGCTTCTGATTGGTTGAATGTGGTTTTGCAAAATAAAATAAAAACAAACTCAAAAGAAAATACTAAGGAAAATAAAAGAAAAGACTCAAGGATCTAGGGTCGTGACTCCACACAATATTATTATAAAGATGAATTGATTCTCTTATCTATGTGTAATAAATCAGTTTGCTAACCTGGAACACGAAAATATGCAAAAGCCTATGTCAATGGTCAGACGCAAATACCCAATATAACCCAATTGAACCATATGTCTATGTCAACCAAATTACCTGGATTCATTAAGATTAAGTTCCAATTATGGCTACCCCCGCCTGACAGGTATATGTCTATCTTGTAAGGAAATCTATTAAAGGGTTATCTATCCTCAAGGAAGATCGTGGGCTATTGAATCTAATGCTGAAACCTAAAATCCTTATGTCTAGTTCATTTTAAGTTTACCACATCAATCTTATTGGTGATCAGACAACAAGAAGCATTAAGCTTAAGACTCAATAAACAAACTAAAGAATTACCCAAAAAAGAAAATCAATTATTAAGCCTAGTAAAATTGTGTTTCATTACTTCCCTAGAATAAAATAAAATGCTGGGGGTTAGAGGATCCACATTTAATATTTCTTATCTAGGAATCTCACTTATTATAATATATAAATTATTTTTTGTTCTACTTTCTCAGGAATTAATAATATTAAATATTTAAAACCAGCAGGCGGTAATCCATTTAGTCCAACTACACTAGCCATATAGGCGGTAATTATCTGTCACATAAAGACCAGCCATATAGGCGGTTAAAGTAATTTATATTTAACCCGACCATATATGAGGTAATAAAGTCTGACATTAATTAATCCGATTAAATTATAATTTATAAATTATAATTAAGTGAGATTTACCTAGAAATTTAACTACAAAACATAAAGTAAATAAATAAAAAGCTTTGTAATAAAAACTAAAAATAAAAATACATAATTTTAATATTACAAAACTAGATGCTTCCTATGAAATCAGGGAAAAAAATCCCAAGGAAAGCACACCAAATGAAGTGAAGAGGAGCTGAATTTATAGGCAGATTCGGCATCTGGCGTTGCGACGCCAGCACGCGGTTTTGGTCCACGCGTGTTCTGTCGGCAGAATCTGGTGATGACACGTGTCACGCGGTGAAGGTGGTGCAATGAGAAGACGACACGTGGCACACAGTGATTGGATGAGCTTTCGGTCCAATGAAAACTTGACACGTGGCACACGCTTAGGATCGGTCAAATGAGAGGTCGACACGTGGCAACATGTGATTTGTCCAATATTCGGTCCAATGAGAGCTTGACACGTGGCGCACGCTTGCTTTGGTCCAATGAGATTTCAACACGTGGCAGCCGGCGCATTTTAGCAGATCTTCTGTGATGATGACACGTGGCATGTCGCACGTTAGCAAGGTCGGCGCACTTTAGCAAGTCCAATTCTCAGATTCTGACATGTGTCCCTCTGCGCACGTTAGCATGGTCGGCGCACTTTAGGCGTCGCGACGCTGAAGGGCTTGGCGTCGGGACGCCAAAAATTACGAAAATGCCTCTTTGTCATTTTTTCTCTATTTTGGCCCTAAATTGCTTCCAATGCTTTCCCAACTTTATTTATCTGCAAAACAACACAAAACACATCAAAATATTCACAAAACCCGAGAAACTATACAAAATATTAGGTTAAATGAGTGTGAAATAGTGATATAAATACCACTCATCACTCAACGACTTTATCTGGTAAAACTTGGGTGATTAAGAATAGACCTGACCACTGTGATTTTAACTTCCCAATGAAAAGTTTTAACTTCTTGGCCTTTTCTTTGTACAGTTTGGCATTCTCAAAAGGCTGTATGTGAAATTCCTCCAATTCATTGAGTTGGTGGAGCCGTTTCTCTTCTCTTACTTATATTTCAAGATTTAACTTCTTTAGTGCGTAGTACGCTTTATATTTAAGCTCTACGGGTAGATGGCATGCTTTAAGTTTGTCAGTGGAACTTTGCATTGCATCGGAGTTTTGGATGGTACTATCTATCATATCAAGTCTGAAACATTCCTCATTCTTTTCATCATCCGGGAAATTCATGGCTTTGAAAACATTGAATGTTCTTGGTCTTGTACCTTCATGGTTAGTTCACCTTTTTGTACACCAATAATGGTTCAACCTGTAGCCAAGAACTTAATTTGAAACTTATTCGTATAAATATCGTTGACTCTCATAATCACAAACGTCTTTTGGATTAACGATATTCATTTGATATAATGTTTCGGGATATACACATAAAATATGGATATAACGATGTATATAAAATAATTATTTTTTATTAATAAATAATAAATTGTATTATAAAATATTACGCCTAAACCATGACATTCACAACATGTTTTAGGACATACACTCTAACAAAATCAATGAACAAAAAAGCCATGTGAGGAGAAAATTGAATGTCTTGCAAAATGAAGAAGGCAGACCATATCGAAGCAAAAGGAAAATCATGCACTTTTGGCAATTGAAAGAGTAAATTCTTTGACTCTTACAATGTGAATTGAGGGGGATTCCCGAAATACTATGATTTCCCTCTGACCGAATAAAATTCAGTCATTTAGCCCGATCTAATCTTCCGCCGCGATGTCAGAAACACTGGATAAGACAATTCGGGTTATAATTCCCTGTAAAATATATGATTTAATTTTGGCTTAGACTTGAAATTTTGAAGAAACATAACTTTTGATAGGGTCAATAACTATGTGAGATCTTCAGCCCATTGGAAATAATATTTTTAGAACTTTCCAACAGTATATCATCAAGTAAATGTGTGATTTGATGGCAAATGAATTAATATTTGATTGTCAGGTTTTCAGTTCGCAATCATGAATGTATTTTTTGTAAGAGTCTGGAATAATCGGGAATTTTACCGGTTCCACTCAAGTTCGGATAAAATGATTTAAGGGTTTTTAATGTTTTCAAAAAAAAAAAAATCATTTGCTTGAATCAGAGTTCCAAGTAGAAACTAGAAAATTAAAGTTCTGGGGGGTCGAATAGTATATTTCTAAACAATCCTACTCTCGGCTCAACCAGTGTGAGCAATTGGTTCATCGGATGGAAATTCAGATCGCATATTTGGACTCAGCGCCTGCAAAATAGTCCGGTACGGAATCCGGCGTGTGTTGTGCACGCTCATGCCACACTTGAAGAGGATTATATATGTATTATAAATAAATTATGGACATTTTTTAAAATTCATTTTTGACTTTTGAGTAATTAATATATATATGATCATTGTTTGGGCCAAAATTGACCCTATGGGCAAAAACGACATTACACCACGAGACTAGAAGCCCATCTACAGACTGGGCCCACATACGAAGATATTACACAAAGGTCCAGTCCTGTTGAACATAAAGAAGATCAACGGGCACCAGTTACAAATTGAAGAAAGAATCCGCATTCATGAATACTACCATGAAGTCGACGGTTTCAAGGAGAAGACAAGATCGTCAGTTACCAAATATGAAACATCCGAATCAAAGCCTCATTAATAATGTCTCCAACAGGCAAATAAGGGACTGGAGACCAAGACCTATAAAAGAAGAAGGAAAGACAACATAGGGGGGATCGAAAAAGAGATACTACCCCTATTATCAAGACAAGACTGATTCACACCGCCCTCACGGCTTACAATCGAACGCTGAGGTACATAAAAAGCCTTGTTCTGTTTACTTTACATTCATCGGTGCTTAGGCTAACTTGAGCGTCGGAGTGTCTACGGTCTCTACCACACCGGTGGGCAGTAAGCTCCTTATTCGTTCTATTTATCTTGCAGGATTTGCTCGCGCCCTACAAATTGATAATCTCGATTGTGGACCTTGGCCGAAATCAGAGTCTACAATTTGGCGCCCACCGTGGGGCCGACGAGTGAATCAAACAGGAAGTAGAACATCTCAACAAAGTAATCAACAATGGCCTCAAGCAGCGAACAGATCCCAGATCAACTAGCGGCGCAAATTGCCATGCTCCAGGAACGACTCACAAACCTGGAAGAAGAAAATCTCACGATGCGAAATACCAACGAAAGTTTACAAC
>SKCR01001630.1:0-28156 GCA_019454045.1 Zanthoxylum bungeanum | reverse complement strand
ATGAAAATTTATGAGACTTGGGTAACCAAGCCAAAGCCACAGACACTACAAGGCATTATTTCAGGGCCGATTCTCTATCCCCAGTGGAGTTACCATATGTAGGAGCGAGCGGGGTGTACCGCTATGCCTATGATGCTCCGAACCACGACACTGTTGGGCTCGCAGCCCATAGAGAGTACGGAGTAGCCCACGGGGGACTAAACCAGACAAATAAAGGAGTCGCCACAGAGTGTGAACTGGGAAATAATTTAAGGCGGCACTCACTCTCTCAAGGGAAGACCTCAAACCGTTGGGTCGGAATGGTCCCTTACTTATGCCAGTATAATGGACGGGTTCACACAATGGTATAACCAAGTCTTATGCAGACATGCAAGTTAATTCAAATAAACACACAAATTTGCACACCCATACATGAATATAAATAAAAGCAAATACATAGTTTCCAAAAGCATATTAAATAAAAAGTACGATAATGTAAATTATAAGAACAGTAAAAAATGTTAACAATAAATGCAAATAATTAAGCGCATATGCAAAATAAATAACTAAAGACGAAAATACATAAAATATAAAGAAAGTGGTTGTCTAGTGTATGTGCGTTCGTGTAGCGTTCGAAAACGTGTTCGAACGGAGTGAGCAGAATGCTTGCGTTCGAGTTATGTTCAAAAATGCGTTTGAACGTTTTTACAAAACTAGCATCAATAATGACATAAACACGCATATATGAATATTTCCCGAGCGGTACGTGGAGTTGTATCCCAAGTACAGACCGTACTACCGTCCATTCGGATTCGGCTACGAAATTTATGTCTGGGTTTCCATCCGATATACTGCAAGGGATAACACACACAATCATTAACACAATGTAAACATACATGAAAGTAAATGTGAAATAATATAGCAAAACATAAATAAAAGTAAAGGCGAAATATTAAAATGGCAATAAAAGCGAATAAATAAATAAAAAAATATAAATAACGCTGATTAAAATATAGATAAATAAATACGAAATAATAAATAACGGTGAATAAATAAAAAAAATGTTAAAAACATTAAATAGATAAAAATAATTATAACAAAATACCGAAGAAAGAAAATGCGACCAAAGAATTTGGTCGTCTTTAATGTAGGACTTCGCATGCCCGTCTGGACGTATTTCACGTCCAGCCAAGCATGTCGTGTAAATAGGGTAAATGTGCCTTCAGGTCTTACCTTTTAAGTTGCTTCTCGGAAGTGCGTTATGCCATCGCCGGAAGGATTAAAGCTTGTTATTTTTCTGGTTTGCTGGTTCGATATTTCTGCTCACTGTTTCGTTGTTTCTGCTCGCTGTTTTTGGCTTGCTATTTTTACTATTTTCGGTGGTTTAGGGGATGTTTTTGGGACTAGTTTTCGGTTGTTTGGGCTGTTATTTTTCACTATTATAGCTGGTGTTTTAGGGACTATTTTCGGTAGTAAGGGATATTTTATAGACTGCTTGTAGGGGCTGATTTACTCTCGGTTTAGAGGCTGATTGAATGACTGTTTTGCTGTTTTTGTGTGAGCTGTTTCACGGTAAATGAGGGGTTGCCTATTGCTGTTTTGTTTAGTGGCTTGGTCGGTGATTGAGGGGTTGCTTATGTGTCGGTTGAGTGTATGTGTGTTCGCTGTCTGTCTCCTTGGTTTGTTATTGTGTTTCGGTCAGTGAGGGTTGCTTGGTTTGTTATTGTTTACGTGGAAACCAAGGTGAAGAAGAATTAGGGCTTTTAGGTTGGTTTATTTGTTTGTCGTGAGTGTCTCTTTGTGTTTGCTGTTTCAGTCAAGGCTTGGTGTTGTTGTTTGTGTGTGTGGCCGATCAAGAAAAGAGAGAGAGCTTAGGGTTTCTTGTTGTTGTTGGCGTGAAAAAAGTCATCTAAGGTTTTTGGTTTAGTCTCATTTTTATAATGTTTTCAAGGGATCTTCAATCAATGAAACAAATCAAATAAATATGGGAGATATTTTCTTAATTTTTAGGGAACAAAATCTCTAAATTTGGTGAGGATGGGATTCGCAATCTCTTTAAATTGGAAGGTGATTTGAGGGAATTTTGACATGTGGTTTTGCATTTGATTTTTTATTTGGGAAGGCTTGGGCGTGCATGGTGGGCTTTAGACCTCAAACCGTTGGTCTCCGGAATGGTCCCTTACTTATGCCAGTATAATGGACGGGTTCAACCAAATGTTTCTAACCAAGTCTTATGCAGCACATGTAAGATAATTCAAATAAACACACAAATTTGCTCACCCACAAACATGAATATAAATAAAAAGCAAATACATAGTTCCAAAAGGCATATTAAATAAAAAAATACGATAATGTAAATTATAAGAACAGTAAAAAAACGTTAATAATTAAACGCATAATGCAAAATAAATAACTAAAGAGACGAAAATACATAAAATATAAAGAAAGAGGTTGTCTAGTGTATGTGTGTTCGTGGTAGCATTCAAAAACGCGTTCGAACGGAGTGAGGTAGAATGCTTGCATTCGAGTTGCGTTCGAAAACGTGTTTGAATGGAGTGAGGCAGAATGGTGGTTGCGTTCGAAAATACGTTCGAATTTCTTACAAAAATAGCATCAATAATGACATAAACACATATAAATGAATATTTCCCGAGCGGTACGTGGAGTTGTATCCCAAGTACATACCGCACTACTGTCCATTCAAATTCGGCTACTGAATTTATGTCTGGGTTCCATCCGATATACCGCAAGGGATAACACACATATTCATTAACACAATGTAAACGGACATGAAAGTAAATGTGAAATAATATTGCAAAACATAAATAAAAGTAAAGGCGAAATATTAAAATGGCAATAAAAGTGAATAAATAAATAAAAAGATAAATAACGCTAAATAAAACATAAATAAATAAATATGAAATAATAAATAAAGGTGAATAAATAAATAAAATGATAAAAACATTAAATAGATAAAAATAATTATAACAAAATGCCGAAGAAGAAAATGTGACCCAAGAATTTGGCCGTCTTTAATGTAGGACTTCGCATGCCCGGCTGGACGTATTTCATGTCCAGCCAAGTATGCCGTGTCCAGAACTATAAAAATAAATAGGGTAAATGTGCCTTCAGGTCTTACCTTTTAAGTTGCTTCTTGGATGTGCGTTATGTCGTCGCTGGAAGGATTAAAGCTTGTTATTTTTCTGGTTTGCTGGTTCGTTGTTTCTGCTCGCTGTTTCGTTATTTCTGCTTGCTATTTTTGGCTTTCTGTTTTTATTATTTTTGGTTGTTTAGGGGCTGTTTTTTGGGGCTGGTTTTTGGTTGTTTGGGCTGCTGTTTTTCATTGTTCTGGCTGGTTTTTTATGGACTATTTTCGATATTAAGGGCTGTTTTATAGACAGTTTGTAGGGGCTGATTTACTCTCGGTTTATGTAGACCCGGCCGGCGGTTCGGTTCCGGTTCGGAACCGAACCAAACCGGCCGGTTTCCGGTTCCACAAGTGTGGAACCGGAACCGAACCGGTTAAATTCGGTTCGGTTCCGGTTCCAGACTTAAGTGGAACCGGAAAGTCGAACCGAACCGGAACCGAACGGTTCGGTTCTGATTCGGTTCGGTTCATTTTTTTTAATTAATTAAAATAAAAAAATGAGAGGAGTCAAATCATTAATAAAAAAAAATTTATTAATTAAAAAAAATGAGATTAAATTTATAAATAAAAAAAAATTATTACATTGAAGAGCTTGAGATTAAATTTTTTAAAAATTTAAGTTGCCTACGTATCCTCAAAGGGTGAGAGGAATCAAAGCTCACGTAGTTCCATTACAAGTTTAAGACATATCCCTTTTGTAAATTATAATTTTACATTTATCAATCATCATTATCAGTTGATCCTTCGGCTCCGGGTCCGCAGCTTCCGCTTGCACTTGTTGCAGAAGCATTGCCATTATCGAACAAATCTTCAAATCATCGGGGGCATCTTCTTGTTGTCTCAGATCAGCTCGAGTCCATCATCCACACAAGCTGTTGCTTCTAGAGTGCTTAGATGTAATGAAGATCGCCTAGCTTCCATATTATTACCTCCCAAGCTGAAGGCTTGCTCAACCGCAACGGTGGAAATAGGTGCTGCCAATATCTCTTTAGCAATAATAGATAAAAACAGGATATATATTTTGATGCCGGTTCCACCATTCAAGGATTTTTAAAATTTTTACTGCATAACTTTCATTAGAAAACTCAAAATTTGTAGATAAATAATTATCTAATTCAGGGTTATTAGTTGTTGTCGTATCCCTAGATTTTTTATTTCATTGTAATAAACCAACGATCCCCTGCGCTAAGTCTTGGTTGAATTACCGGTTCGCTACTACTAGACTGACCTATTGTTCTAAGTTATATCTTACAATATAATCATTAAATAAAATAATTAAATCACTTTTTAAATTCGTCATTATGCTCGTAATATCAATGCCATCTAATATTCCTAAATACCATAGTAAGCTTGTAAACCACCATTCAAACCTTCTAATTTAAATCTAGGATCAAAAAACAGCAGCAATAAGATAAAGTAAAGGAATTCTCTAAATAATTCAACCATTTTACCTTCATAACAGTAATGGCTTCGAGCAAAAACAATATCATTAGGGTTGTCACTGTCAACATGTTCATCGAGAGTGCCAACAATATTCAAACTTTCAAGAAGAAATAAATGTGCAGTGGGATAATAAACACCGCTAAAAACTAAAGTAGCATCATTAAAAACTCTTAAAATATCTAAAATTCTTTCACAAATATCCCATTGACTAGGATAAAGTGTGATATTTTGAACATGTTGAGAAAAAACTACATAATGCATCTTTGTATTGAAGTGCTTGACATAAAAGAAAATAAGTAGAATTCCAACGTTTTGGAACATCTCTAGAAATTTAATCGGTTTAATACCATTTATTTTACAAAACTTGGTCCATTCCCTCCTAACTTGAGAATATGACCAAATACAGTTAAGTGCCGTTTTAATAGGATCAAGGAAAGGAGATAATAATTTTAGACCGTCTTGCACACATAAGTTTAAGACATGACATGTACAACGAATATGAAAAAATCGACCCCTAAGTTTGGTTGACATATTTCTTTTAAATCATTGATGGATGCAGTATTTGCAGATGCATTATCAAATCCAATTGTTAAAACGTTTTATTACCGTTATTAGGGGTACATTAGTATTTTTATTTTATATAATAAAAAAAATTTATAATTTTTTTTTTTTTTTGCAGGGAGCCGTTTGGCAGGGAGCCAAACGGCTCCCTACATCCCCACAACAGTAGCCGTTGGGGAATAACTAATAAGGCCCCCAACGGCTACTAGCCGTTGGGGGCCTTAGGGTTCCTGTTGGAACCCTACGGTTCCAACAGGAACCCGACGGTTCCAACCGGAACCGTTCGGTTCCGGTTGGAACCGTCCAAACCAGTGGAACCGTACGGTTCCACCGGTTCGGACCGGTTCGAGTTGGGGTGGAACCCCAACCGAACCGTCCCATTCCGGTTCGGTTCCGAACCGGAACGGGAACCGGTTGGAACCGGAACCTTCCGGTTCCAACCGGTTCGGTTCCGATTCGGTTCCGGTTCCGAACCGAAACCGTGGCCGGGTCTAGGTTTATGGGCTGATTGAAGGACTGTTTTGTTGTTTTGTGTGAGCTGTTTCATGGTAATTGAGGGGTGGCCTATTGCTGTTTGTTTAGTGGCTTGGTCGGTGATTGAAGGTTTGCTTATGTCGGTTGAGTGTGTGTGTGTTCGCTGTCTGCCTCCTTGGTTTGTTATCTGTTTCGGTCAGTGAGGGTTGCTTGGTTTGTTATTGTTTACGTGAAACCAATGTGAAGAAGAGAGTTAGGGCTTTTAGGTTGGTTTGTTTGTTTGCGTGAGTGTCTCTTTGTGTTTGATGTTTCGGTCGGCTTAGTGTTGTTGTTTGTGTGTGTGGCCGATCAAAGAAAGAGAGAGAGCTTAGGGTTTCTTGTTGTTTTTGGCGTGAAAATAGTCATCTAGGGTTTTTTGGTTTAGTCTCATTTTTATAATGTTTTCAAGGGATCTTCAATCAATGAAACAAATCAAATAAATATGGGAGATATTTTCTTAATTTATTTAGGGAACAAAATCTCTAAATTTGGTGATGATGGGATTCGCAATCTCTTTCAATTAGAAGGTGATTTGAGGGAATTTTGACATGTGTTTTGCATTTGATTTTTTATTTGGGAAGGCTTGGGCGTGCATGGTGGGCTTTAGACCTCAAACCGTTGGTCTCGGAATGGTCCCTTACTTATGCCAGTATAATGGACAGGTTCACACAATGTTATAACCAAGTCTTATGCAGCACATGTAAGATAATTCAAATAAACACACAAATTTGCACACCCATATACATGAATATAAATAAAAGCAAATACATAGTTCCAAAAGCATATTAATAAAAAAAGTACGATAATGTAAATTATAAGAACAGTAAAAAACGTTAATAATTAAACGCATAATGCAAATAAATAACTAAAGAGACGAAAAATACATAAAATATAAAGAAAGAGGTTGTCTAGTGTATGTGTGTTCGTGTAGCATTCAAAAACGCGTTCGAACGGAGTGAGGTAGAATGCATGCATTCGAGTTGCGTTCGAAAACGTGTTTGAACGGAGTGAGGCAGAATGGTTGCGTTCGAAAATACGTTCGAATGTTCTTACAAAAATAGCATCAATAATGACATAAACACATATAAATGAATATTTCCCGAGCGGTACGTGGAGTTGTATCCCAAGTAAATACCGCACTACTGTCCATTCAAATTCGGCTACTGAATTTATGTCTGGGTTTCCATCTGA
The DNA here is from genome assembly GCA_019454045.1 of Zanthoxylum bungeanum. Lineage (NCBI taxonomy): Eukaryota > Viridiplantae > Streptophyta > Magnoliopsida > Sapindales > Rutaceae > Zanthoxylum > Zanthoxylum bungeanum. The sequence goes on along the minus strand of SKCR01001630.1, from coordinate 21,321 downwards.
TATACCGCAAGGGATAACACACATATTCATTAACACAATGTAAACGGACATGAAAGTAAATGTGAAATATATAGCAAAACATAAATAAAAGTAAGGCGAAATATTAAAATGGCAATAAAAGTGAATAAATAAATAAAAAAGATAATAACGCTAAATAAAACATAAATAAATAAATATGAAAATAATAAATAAAGGTGAATAAATAAATAAATGATAAAAACATTAAATAGATAAAAATAATTATAACAAAATGCCGAAGAAAGAAAATGTGACCAAAGAATTTGGCCGTCTTTAATGTAGGGCTTCGCATGCCCGGCTGGACGTATTTCATGTCCAGCCAAGTATGCCGTGTCCAGAACTATAAAAATAAATAGGGTAAATGTGCCTTCAGGTCTTACCTTTTAAGTTGCTTCTTGGATGTGCGTTATGCCGTCGCTGGAAGGATTAAAGCTTGTTGCTTTTCTGGTTTGCTGGTTCGTTGTTTCTGCTCGCTGTTTCGTTATTTCTGCTTGCTATTTTTGGCTTTCTGTTTGCTGGTTTGCTGGTTTCTGTTTTTATTATTTTTGGTTGTTTATTGGCTGTTTTTGGGGCTGGTTTTTGGTTCTTTGGGCTGCAGTTTTTCATTGTTCTGGCTGGTTGTTTTATGGACTATTTTCGATATTAAGGGCTGTTTTATAGACAGTTTGTAGGGGCTGATTTACTCTCGGTTTATGGGCTGATTGAATGACTGTTTTGTTGTTTTGTGTGAGCTGTTTCATGGTAATTGAGGGGTTGCCTATTGCTGTTTGTTTAGTGGCTTGGTCGGTGATTGAGGGGTTGCTTATGTGTCGGTTGAGTGTGTGTGTGTGTTCGCTGTCTGCCTCCTTGGTTTGTTATCTGTTTCGGTCAGTGAGGGTTGCTTGGTTTGTTATTGTTTACGTGAAACCAATGTGAAGAAGAGAGTTAGGGCTTTTAGGTTGGTTTGTTTGTTTGCCGTGAGTGTCTCTTTGTGTTTGATGTTTCGGTCAAGGCTTGGTGTTGTTGTTTGTGTGTGTGGCCGATCAAAGAAAGAGAGAGAGCTTAGGGTTTCTTGTTGTTTTTGGCGTGAAAATAGTCATCTAGGGTTTTTGGTTTAGTCTCATTTTTATAATGTTTTCAAGGGATCTTCAATCAATGAAACAAATCAAATAAATATGGGAGATATTTTCTTAATTTATTTAGGGAACAAAATCTCTAAATTTGGTGATGATGGGATTCGCAATCTCTTTAAATTGGAAGGTGATTTGAGGGAATTTTGACATGTGTTTTGCATTTGATTTTTTATTTGGGAAGGCTTGGGCGTGCATGGTGGGCTTTAGACCTCAAACCGTTGGTCTCGGAATGGTCCCTTACTTATGCCAGTATAATGGACGGGTTCACACAATGTTTTAACCAAGTCTTATGCAGCACATGTAAGATAATTCAAATAAACACACAAATTTGCACACCCATAAACATGAATATAAATAAAAGGAAATAAATAGTTCCAAAAGCATATTAAATAAAAAAAGTACGATAATGTAATTATAAGAACAATAAAAACGTTAATAATTAAACGCATAATGCAAAATAAATAACTAAAGAGACGAAAATACATAAAATATAAAGAAAGAGGTTGTCTAGTGTATGTGTGTTCGTGTAGCATTCAAAAACGCTTCGAACGGAGTGAGGTAGAATGCTTGCATTCGAGTTGCGTTCGAAACGTGTTTGAACGGAGTGAGGCAGAATGTTGCGTTCGAAAATACGTTCGAATGTTCTTACAAAAATACCATCAATGATGACATAAACACATATAAATGAATATTTCTCGAGCGGTACGTGGAGTTGTATCCCAAGTACATACAGCACTGCTGTCCTTTCAAATTCGGCTACTGAATTTATGTCTGGGTTTTCATCCGATATACCGCAAGGATAACACACATATTCATTAACACAATGTAAACGGACATGAAAGTAAATGTGAAATAATATAGCAAAACATAAATAAAAGTAAAGGCGAAAATTAAAATGGCAATAAAAGTGAATAAATAATAAAAAGATAAATAACGCTAAATAAAACATAAATAAATAAATATGAAATAATAAATAAAGGTGAATAAATAAATAAAATGATAAAAACATTAAATAGATAAAAATAATTATAACAAATGCCGAAGAAAGAAAATGTGACCAAGAATTTGGCCGTCTTTAATGTAGGACTTTGCATGCCCGCTGGACGTATTTCATGTCCAGCCAAGTATGCCGTGTCCCAGAACTATAAAAATAAATAGGGTAAATGTGCCTTCAGGTCTTACCTTTTAAGTTGCTTCTTGGATGTGCGTTATGCCGTCGCTGGAAGGATTAAAGCTTTTTGCTTTTCTGGTTTGCTGTTCGTTGTTTCTGCTCGCTGTTTCGTTATTTCTGCTTGCTATTTTTGGCTTTCTGTTTGCTGGTTTGATGGTTTCTGTTTTTATTATTTTTGGTTGTTTAGGGGCTGTTTTTGGGGCTGGTTTTTTTGTTTGGGCTGCTGTTTTTCATTGTTCTGGTTGGTTGTTTTATGGACTATTTTCGATATTAAGGGCTGTTTATAGACAGTTTGTAGGTGTTGATTTACTCTCGGTTTATGGGCTGATTGAAGGACTGTTTTGTTGTTTTGTGTGAGCTTTTTCATGGTAATTGAGGGTTGCCTATTGCTGTTTGTTTAGTGGCTTGGTCGGTGATTGAGGTGTTTGCTTATGTGTCGGTTGAGTGTGTGTGTTTGTTCGCTGTCTGCCTCCTTTGTTTTGTTATCTGTTTCGGTCAGTGAGGGTTGCTTGGTTTGTTATTGTTTACGTGAAACCAATGTGAAGAAGAGAGTTAGGGCTTTTAGGTGGTTTGTTTTTTGCCGTGAGTTCTCTTTGTTTTGATGTTTCGTCAAGGCTTGGTGTTGTTGTTTGTGTGTGTGGCCGATCAAAGAAAGAGAGAGAGCTTAGGTTTCTTGTTGTTTTTGGCGTGAAAATAGTCATCTAGGGTTTTTGGTTTAGTCTCATTTTTATAATGTTTTCAAGGGATCTTCAATCAATGAAACAAATCAAATAAATATGGGAGATTTTTCTTAATTTATTTAGGGAACAAAATCTCTAAATTTGGTGATGATGGGATTCGCAATCTCTTTAAATTGGAAGGTGATTTGAGGGAATTTTGACATGTGTTTTTGCATTTAATTTTTTATTTGGGAAGGCTTGGGCGTGCATGGTGGGCTTTAGACCTCAAACCGTTGGTCTCGAAATGGTCCCTTACTTATGCCAGTATAATGGACGGGTTCAACAAATGTTTAACCAAGTCTTATGCAGCACATGTAAGATAATTCAAATAACACACAAATTTGCACACCCATAAACATGAATATAAATAAAAGCAAATACATTTTCCAAAGCATATTAAATAAAAAAAGTACGATAATGTAAATTATAAGAACAGTAAAAAACGTTAATAATTAAACGCATAATACAAAATAAATAACTAAAGAGACGAAAATACATAAAATATAAAGAAAGAGGTTGTCTAGTGTATGTGTGTTCGTGTAGCATTCAAAAACGCGTTCGAACGGAGTGAGGTAGAATGCTTGCATTCGAGTTGCGTTCGAAAACGGTTTGAACGGAGTGAGGCAAAATGGTTGCGTTCGAAAAATATGTTCGAATGTTCTTACAAAAATAGCATCAATAATGACATAAACACATATAAATGAATATTTCCCGAGCGGTACGTGGAGTTGTATCCCAAGTACATACCGCACTACTGTCCATTCAAATTCGGCTACTGAATTTATGTCTGGGTTTCCATCCGATATACCGCAAGGGATAACACACATATTCATTAACACAATGTAAACGGACATGAAAGTAAATGTGAAATAATATAGCAAAACATAAATAAAAGTAAAGGCGAAATATTAAATGGCAATAAAAGTGAATAAATAAATAAAAAAGATAAATAACGCTAAATAACATAAATAAATAAATATGAAATATAAATAAGGTGAATAAATAAATAAAATGATAAAAATTTAAATAGATAAAATAATTATAAAAATGTCGAAGAAAGAAAATGTGACCAAAGAATTTGGCCGTCTTTAATGTAGGACTTCGCATGCCCGGCTGGACGTATTTCATGTCCAGCCAAGTATGCCGTGTCCAGAACTATAAAAATAAATAGGGTAAATGTGCCTTCAGTCTTACCTTTTAAGTTGCTTCTTGGATGTGCGTTATGCCGTCGCTGGAAGGATTAAAGCTTGTTGCTTTTCTGGTTTGCTGGTTCGTTGTTTTCTGCTCGCTGTTTCGTTATTTCTGCTTGCTATTTTTGGCTTTCTGTTTGCTGGTTTGCTGGTTTCTGTTTTTATTAATTTTTGTTGTTTATGGGCTGTTTTTGGGGCTGTTTTTTGGTTGTTTGGGCTGCTGTTTTTCATTGTTCTGGCTGGTTGTTTTATGGACTATTTTCGATATTAAGGGCTGTTTTATAGACAGTTTGTAGGGGCTGATTTAATCTCGGTTTATGGGCTGATTGAATGACTGTTTTGTTGTTTTGTGTGAGCTGTTTCATGGTAATTGAGGGGTTGCCTATTGCTGTTTGTTTAGTGGCTTGGTCGGTGATTGAGGGGTTGCTTATGTGTCGGTTGAGTGTGTGTGTGTGTTCGCTGTCTGCCTCCTTGGTTTGTTATCTGTTTCGGTCAGTGAGGGTTGCTTGTTTGTTATTGTTTACGTGAAACCAATGTGAAGAAGAGAGTTAGGGCTTTTAGGTTGGTTTGTTTGTTTGCGGTGAGTGTCTCTTTGTGTTTGATGTTTCGGTCAAGGCTTGGTGTTGTTGTTTGTGTGTGTGGCCGATCAAAGAAAGAGAGAGAGCTTTGGGTTTCTTGTTGTTTTTGGCGTGAAAATAGTCATCTAGGGTTTTTGGTTTAGTCTCATTTTTATAATGTTTTCAAGGGATCTTCAATCAATGAAACAAATCAAATAAATATGGGAGATATTTTCTTAATTTATTTAGGGAACAAAATCTCTAAATTTGGTGATGATGGGATTCGCAATCTCTTTAAATTGGAAGGTGATTTGAGGGAATTTTGACATGTGTTTTGCATTTGATTTTTTATTTGGGAAGGCTTGGGCGTGCATGGTGGGCTTTAGACCTCAAACCGTTGGTCTCGGAATGGTCCCTTACTTATGCCAGTATAATGGACGGGTTCACACAATGTTATAACCAAGTCTTATGCAGCACATGTAAGATAATTCAAATAAACACACAAATTTGCACACCCATAAACATGAATATAAATAAAAGCAAATACATAGTTCCAAAAGCATATTAAATAAAAAAAGTACGATAATGTAAATTATAAGAACAGTAAAAAACGTTAATAATTAAACGCATAATGCAAAATAAATAACTAAAGAGACGAAAATACATAAATATAAAGAAAGAGGTTGTCTAGTGTATGTGTGTTCGTGTAGCATTCAAAAACGCGTTCGAACGGAGTGAGGTAGAATGCTTGCATTCGAGTTGCGTTCGAAAATGTTTGAACGGAGTGAGGCAGAATGGTTGCGTTCGAAAATACGTTCGAATGTTCTTACAAAAATAGCATCAATAATGACATAAACACATATAAATGAATATTTCCCGAGCGGTACGTGGAGTTGTATCCCAAGTACATACCGCACTACTGTCCATTCAAATTCGGCTACTGAATTTATGTCTTGGTTTCCATCCGATATACCGCAAGGGATAACACACATATTCATTAACACAATGTAAACGGACATGAAAGTAAATGTGAAATAATATAGCAAAACATAAATAAAAGTAAAGTCGAAATATTAAAATGGCAAAAAAAGTGAATAAATAAATAAAAAAGATAAATAACGCTAAATAAAACATAAATAAATAAATATGAAATAATAAATAAAGGTGAATAAATAAATAAAATGATAAAAACATTAAATAGATAAAAATAATTATAACAAAATGCCGAAGAAAGAAAATGTGACCAAAGAATTTGGCCGTCTTTAATGTAGGACTTCGCATGCCCGGCTGGACGTATTTCATGTCCAGCCAAGTATGCCGTGTCCAGACTATAAAAATAAATAGGGTAAATGTGCCTTCAGGTCTTACCTTTTAAGTTGCTTCTTGGATGTGCGTTATGCCGTCGCTGGAAGGATTAAAGCTTGTTGCTTTTCTGGTTTGCTGGTTCGTTGTTTCTGCTCGCTGTTTCGTTATTTCTGCTTGCTATTTTTGGCTTTCTGTTTGCTGGTTTGCTGGTTTCTGTTTTATTATTTTTGGTTGTTTATGGGCTGTTTTTGGGGCTGGTTTTTGGTTGTTTGGGCTGATGTTTTTCATTGTTCTGGCTGGTTGTTTTATGGATTATTTTCGATATTAAGGGCTGTTTTATAGACAGTTTGTAGGGGCTGATTTACTCTCGGTTTATGGGCTGATGAAGGGCTGTTTTGTTGTTTTGTGTGAGCTGTTTCATGGTAATTGAAAGGTTGCCTATTGCTATTTGTTTAGTGGCTTGGTCGGTGATTGAGGGGTTGCTTATGTGTCGGTTGAGTGTGTGTGTGTGTTCGCTGTCTGCCTCCTTGGTTTGTTATCTGTTTCGGTCAGTGAGGGTTGCTTGGTTTGTTATTGTTTACGTGAAACCAATGTGAAGAAGAGAGTTAGGGCTTTTAGGTTGGTTTGTTTGTTTGCCGTGAGTGTCTCTTTTGTGTTTGATATTTCGGTCAAGGCTTGGTGTTGTTGTTTTTGTGTGTGGCCGATCAAAGAAGAGAGAGAGCTTAGGGTTTCTTGTTGTTTTTGGCGTGAAAATAGTCATCTAGGGTTTTTGGTTTAGTCTCATTTTATAATGTTTTCAAGGGATCTTCAATCAATGAAACAAATCAAATAAATATGGGAGATATTTTCTTAATTTATTTAGGGAACAAAATCTCTAAATTTGGTGATGATGGGATTCGCACTCTTTAAATTGGAAGGTGATTTGAGGGAATTTTGACATGTGTTTTGCATTTGATTTTTTATTTGGGATGGCTTGGGCGTGCATGGTGGGCTTTAGACCTCAAACCGTTGTCTCGGAATGGTCCCTTACTTATGCCAGTATAATAGACGGGTTCACACAATGTTATAACCAAGTCTTATGCAGCACATGTAAGATAATTCAAATAAACACACAAATTTGCACACCCATAAACATGAATATAAATAAAAGCAAATACATAGTTCCAAAAGCATATTAAATAAAAAAAGTACGATAATGTAAATTATAAGAACAGTAAAAAACGTTAATAATTAAACGCATAATGCAAAATAAATAACTAAAGAGACGAAAATACATAAAATATAAAGAAAGAGGTTGTCTAGTGTATGTGTGTTCGTGTAGCATTCAAAAACGCGTTCGAACGGAGTGAGGTAGAATGCTTGCATTCGAGTTGCGTTCGAAAACGTGTTTGAACGGAGTGAGGCAGAATGGTTGCGTTCGAAAATACGTTCGAATGTTCTTACAAAAATAGCATCAATAATGACATAAACACATATAAATGAATATTTCCCGAGCGGTACGTGGAGTTGTATCCCAAGTACATACCGCACTACTATCCATTCAAATTCGGCTACTGAATTTATGTCTGGGTTTCCATCCGATATACCGCAAGGGATAACACACATATTCATTAACACAATGTAAACGGACATGAAAGTAAATGTGAAATAATATAGCAAAACATAAATAAAAGTAAAGGCGAAATATTAAAATGGCAATAAAACTGAATAAATAAATAAAAAAGATAAATAACGCTAAATAAAACATAAATAAATAAATATGAAATAATAAATAAAGGTGAATAAATAAATAAAATGATAAAAACATTAAATAGATAAAAATAATTATAACAAAATGCCGAAGAAAGAAAATGTGACCAAAGAATTTGGCCGTCTTTAATGTAGGACTTCGCATGCCCGGCTGGACGTATTTCATGTCCAGCCAAGTATGCCGTGTCCAGAACTATAAAAATAAATAGGGTAAATGTGCCTTCAGGTCTTACCTTTTAAGTTGCTTCTTGGATGTGCGTTATGCCGTCGCTGGAAGGATTAAAGCTTGTTGTTTTTCTGGTTTGCTGGTTCGTTGTTTCTGCTCGCTGTTTCATTATTTCTGCTTGCTATTTTTGGCTTTCTGTTTGCTGGTTTGCTGGTTTCTGTTTTTATTATTTTTGGTTGTTTATGGGCTGTTTTTGGGGCTGGTTTTTGGTTGTTTGGGCTGATGTTTTTCATTGTTCTGGCTGGTTGTTTTATGGACTATTTTCGATATTAAGAGCTGTTTTATAGACAGTTTGTAGGGGCTGATTTACTCTCGGTTTATGGGCTGATTGAAGGACTGTTTTGTTGTTTTGTGTGAGCTGTTTCATGGTAATTGAGGGGTTGCCTATTGCTGTTTGTTTAGTGGCTTGGTCGGTGATTGAGGGGTTGCTTATGTGTCGGTTGAGTGTGTGTGTGTGTTCGCTGTCTGCCTCCTTGGTTTGTTATCTGTTTCGGTCAATGAGGGTTGCTTGGTTTGTTATTGTTTACGTGAAACCAATGTGAAGAAGAGAGTTAGGGCTTTTAGGTTGGTTTGTTTGTTTGCGGTGAGTGTCTCTTTGTGTTTGATGTTTCGGTCAAGGCTTGGTGTTGTTGTTTGTGTGTGTGGCCGATCAAAGAAAGAGAGAGAGCTTAGGGTTTCTTGTTGTTTTTGGCGTGAATATAGTCATCTAGGGTTTTTGGTTTAGTCTCATTTTTATAATGTTTTCAAGGGATCTTCAATCAATGAAACAAATCAAATAAATATGGGAGATATTTTCTTAATTTATTTAGGGAACAAAATCTCTAATTTGGTGATGATGGGATTCGCAATCTCTTTAAATTGGAAGGTGATTTGAGGGAATTTTGACATGTGTTTTGCATTTGATTTTTTATTTGGGATGGCTTGGGCTTGCATGGTGGGCTTTAGACCTCAAACCGTTGGTCTCGGAATGGTCCCTTACTTATGCCAGTATAATAGACGGGTTCACACAATGTTATAACCAAGTCTTATGCAGCACATGTAAGATAATTCAAATAAACACACAAATTTGCACACCCATAAACATGAATATAAATAAAAGCAAATACATAGTTCCAAAAGCATATTAAATAAAAAAAGTACGATAATGTAAATTATAAGAACAGTAAAAAAACGTTAATAATTAAACGCATAATGCAAAATAAATAACTAAAGAGACGAAAATACATAAATATAAAGAAAGAGGTTGTCTAGTGTATGTGTGTTCGTGTAGCATTCAAAAACGCGTTCGAACGGAGTGAGGTAGAATGCTTGCATTCGAGTTGCGTTCGAAAACGTGTTTGAACGGAGTGAGGCAGAATGGTTGCGTTCGAAAATACGTTCGAATGTTCTTACAAAAATAGCATCAATAATGACATAAACACATATAAATGAATATTCCCGAGCGGTACGTGGAGTTGTATCCAAGTACATACCGCACTACTGTCCATTCAAATTCGGCTACTGAATTTATGTCTGGGTTTCCATCCGATATACCGCAAGGGATAACACACATATTCATTAACACAATGTAAACGGACATGAAAGTAAATGTGAAATAATATAGCAAAACATAAATAAAAGTAAAGGCGAAATATTAAAATGGCAATAAAAGTGAATAAATAAATAAAACAGATAAATAACGCTAAATAAAACATAAATAAATAAATATGAAATAATAATAAAGGTGAATAAATAAATAAAATGATAAAAACATTAAATAGATAAAAATAATTATAACAAAATGCCGAAGAAAGAAATGTGACCAAAGAATTTGGCCGTCTTTAATGTAGGACTTCGCATGCCCGGCTGGACGTATTTCATGTCCAGCCAAGTATGCCGTGTCCAGAACTATAAAATAAAATATGGTAAATGTGCCTTCAGGTCTTACCTTTTAAGTTGCTTCTTGGATGTGCGTTATGCCGTCGCTGGAAGGATTAAAGCTTGTTGCTTTTCTGGTTTGCTGGTTCGTTGTTTCTGCTCGCTGTTTCGTTATTTCTGCTTGCTATTTTTGGCTTTCTGTTTGCTGGTTTGCTGGTTTCTGTTTTTATTATTTTTGGTTGTTTATGGGCTGTTTTTGGGGCTGGTTTTTGGTTGTTTGGGCTGATGTTTTTCATTGTTCTGGCTGGTTGTTTTATGGACTATTTTCGATATAAAGGGCTGTTTTATAGACAGTTTGTAGGGGCTGATTTACTCTCGGTTTATGGGCTGATTGAAGGACTATTTTGTTGTTTTGTGTGAGCTGTTTCATAGTAATTGAGGGGTTGCCTATTGCTGTTTGTTTAGTGGCTTGGTCGGTGATTGAGGGGTTGCTTATGTGTCGGTTGAGTGTGTGTGTGTTCGCTGTCTGCCTCCTTGGTTTGTATATGTTTCGGTCAGTGAGGGTTGCTTGGTTTGTTATTGTTTACGTGAAACCAATGTGAAGAAGAGAGTTAGGGCTTTTAGGTTGGTTTGTTTGTTTGCCGTGAGTGTCTCTTTGTGTTTGATGTTTCGGTCAAGGCTTGGTGTTGTTGTTTGTGTGTGTGGCCGATCAAAGAAAGAGAGAGAGAGAGAGCTTAGGGTTTCTTGTTGTTTTTGGCGTGAAAAGAGTCCTCTGAGATTTTTGGTTTAGTCTCATTTTTATAATATTTTCAAGGGATCTTCAATCAAGGAAACAAATCAAATAAATATGGGAGATATTTTCTTAATTTATTTGGGGAACAAAATCTCTAAATTTGGTGAGGATGGGATTCACAATCTCTTTAAGTTGGAAGGTGGTTTGAGGGAATTTTGACATGTGTATTGCATGGGAGTTTTTATTTAGGAAGGTTGGGCGTGCATGGTGGGCTTTGGGCGTGCATGGTGGGCTTTGTGGGTTGTAGGGGTTTTGGGCCGAGGCTAAGGTTTGAAATTGAAACAGACTAAGCGAATCAGAGGCGGGCTAATGAGTCGAATCCAATGAGGGGTTAATTTTGGAGGTTTTCCTTCCGGCGTTCGTTTCCCGCCACTTCCGCAACTTTTCAGGTAGTGCCTCCATACGAGGCTCATCATTGGGCTTCATGCAAAAATGCAGTGTCTACACATATCTCAAATGGCGAATAATAAGTAGTAGAATGAATGCACCTATTATATGCAAATTCTATAAATGGTAGACATTCTTCCCAAGATTTCAGATTTTTACCAACTATAGTGCGTAACATTTGTGATAAAGTCCTATTAACTACTTCTGTTTGTCCGTCTGTTTATGGGTGACAAGTGGTAGAGTATAGCAATTTAGTACCCAATTTTGCCCACAACACTTTCCATAAATGGCTAAGAAACTTAACATCTCTATCTGATACAATACTCCTAGGTATCCCTTGGAGTCTCACTATGTCTCTGAAAAATAAATCAGCAATGTTTGTGGCATCATCTTTTTATGACATGCAACGAAATGTGCCATCTTACTAAACCTATCAACCACAACAAAGATAGAATCCCTGCCCCTCTGTTCGCATTTTGTTTCCGCCTGCCCTATATATATATTATTGGGTCCATTGTGTTTCATGCTAGCTTGAGGACTACATTTGGTTTTGTATTCTTGGATTGAGTGTGATTCACATTTGAATTGAGGAAAAACTCAAGAGTGGTAAAAGGCAGTGATTGTGAGCACAGTATCGGGTAAAATCCAATAGAGTGCAAACACAAGTGGAGTGATATCATTCGAGTGTAAACACGTGAGATTGTGAGGATTTACATATTTTCTTTACTTTCTTGTTATTTCTAATCTGTTTGTTTAGTGTTGAGATGGCAGGTCTAACCACTGATGAAAAGCTTGAGGCTTTGGATAGGAAATTTACAGATATGATGGAGAACATGAATACTGCTTTGGAGAGATTGTCCAAGAGTGTAGAGAGTATTTAAACTGGTAGCGATCCCAGAGCACCACCACCCCAGTATATACCACCACCTCAGAATGTACCACCACCTCATAATGTGCCACCTCACCGTGTACCACCACAGTATGTACCTCCAGATGAAGAGGAAGCTGCAAATGAGTTTGATGATTCTGATGGTCTTGATGGTGTTGAGGAGAGATTTCAGCCTGGGCATGATAGGAGGCCTAATAGGAGGTTTGATAGGAGGAATGATAGGAGAGATAGACGGTTTGATGATAGAGGTGCATTTGATGCCAGAAGAGGGGATTATGATAGGGGGGATATGGTAGACGAGGAGATGTAGATGGTGATCTAGGTAGCATCAAGATCAAGATACCAACATTCCACGACAAGAATGATCATGAAGCTTATTTAGAATGGGAAAAGAAAATAGAATTGATTTTCAACTGTCATCACTACTCAGACGAGAAGAAGATCATTCTGGCAGCAATTGAGTTTACCGATTATGCTATGAATTGGTGGGATCAGCTTGTCTCTACTCGGAGGAGAAATTATGAGAGACTAGTTCAGACATGGGCAGAACTTAGAGGTCTCATGAGAAAGAGATTTATACCCGGCCATTACTATAGGCAATTGTATCAGAAACTACAACATATGTATCAGGGGACCAAGAGTGTTGAGGACTATTACATCGAGATGGAAGTTGCCATGATCAGGGCAAATGTAGTTGAGGATGCAGAAGCTACTATGGCATGGTTTCTAGGGGGCTTGAATAGAGAGATTGCAAACATGGTGGAGTTGCATCACTATGTTGAATTGGAGGATATGCTTCACATGGCTATCAAGGTAGAAAGGCAACTCAAGAAAAGGTCAACAACCAGATTTGGTACTCAGGCTACTTTTGTATGGAAGGGAAAATGGGTTTTGAATGAGAAGCGAGATGGAGGCTTTGACAAGCCTAGAGGCGAGTTCAGTGGAGGCTTTAATAAGCCTAGGGCCGAACCTAGTGCCAAGGGTAAAGAGGCCGCAGAACCGAGAAAAATTAGACCAAAACCTGAAGGTACAGCTACTAGAATTAAGGATGTAAAGTGTTTCAAATGTTTAGGCATGGGACACTATGCTTCACAATGTCCCAATAGGCGTACATTTTGATTGATAAAAAGAGTAGAGAGGTGTACTCTACCGATGGTGAGTTGAGGAGGAGATGCCAGAGTTGGAGGATGCTATGACCATGAGGGAGATGCATACCCGCTGAATAACTTATCCTTAGTTGTCAAGCGTGCTTTGAGTGCACATGTTGTAGAGGATGAGAGTGTACAGCAAAGGGAAACATATTCCATACTAGGTGCCGTGTGAATGGCAAAAGGTGTAGTATGATCATAGATGGGGGCAGTTGTACTAATGTTGCTAGCACAGCTTTGATTGAGCGATTATGGTTGAGTTACTTGAGACACTCAAAGCCTTACAAGTTCCAGTGGTTAAATAATTGTGGGGAAATAATGTGACAAAGAAGGTATTGTTGAGCTTTACCATTGGGCCATACACAGATGATGTCCTATGTGATGTGATACCGATGCATGCAGGACATATTCTGTTGGGCAGACCGTGGCAGTTTGATAAGAAGGTTATTCATGATGGGTTCAAGAACAAGTATTCTTTTCAGCATAAGGGAAAACCCATTACATTATACCCACTTACACCTGCACATGTCCATGAAGATCAGGTTAAGTTGCAACTTGAGCGTGACAAAGAGAGAGCGAAGGGAAACACCACCTTGGGTGAGACTAGTGAGAGTGATGTATCTGGTGAGAAAAATACGGCCAAGGCCGTGGGAGTTCCCAAGGGGAATGTGAGTGCACGTGAGGGGGAAACAAATGGGAGAGTTAAAAAGAGTTTCTACATGTGACAAGAACTCACTTGGGTTGGAAACCAAGCAAACCCCAAGCATCTTTCTCAAAACCCCAAGAACTTTGAATATTGATTTTGTACGAACAAAACCCAACCAATATCAGCCCCTAACCACCATGAAACTCACATCCATGATAACCACAAGCATGAAATCAGATTGTATTTTGCTAGCAATGGAGACGCCACTAAGTTGCCAAGCTTAGATAAGTCAATTTGAACTTGAAAAGGGGAATCCCTCCCTCAACAAGGTTTTGGCCATAGCCATGGAAAGCTCAAGCTTTTCTTTCTTTCAAAATTCGGTATATTACGTTGGTTTTCCAAAAATACAAAGAAGAGTCATATAATAAGGGTTACAAAAGAGTAAAAAGGATAAAATTGTCACACCCGTCCCCTTAGGTAGGGTAGGGGTGAGACGGAGAACTGAAACTGGCAGAGTTTCCCCTGTAATATGGACTAATCCTCCAAACACAAGGAAAAATCTAAACTGAAAATTATCATCATAACATAGGATCTCTGTGATCCAACTCAAACATAATATCCATGAAGGAAACACAATATCCTCAATATCAAGTAAAGGCTCAATGCCTAACATTAGACAACAAATCCTTCCAAATACAATACATATCTAGAATTACAGTCTCAAAACATAACAAAGACACTCTACTGTTGGCACAACCTTTCTCTACTGGCAGGAAATGATGACGAAACCGTAGATGGAAATGATAATCTACTAAACTGCTGAACCTGAAATGTTAAGGAAAGGGGTAAGCTCACGCTTAGTGCAATGGATCACAGCTTAGTGCCGGGGATAATCAAGTAACAAAGTGGATCGAACAAGTCTTCCATAATATAAATAAATACATAAGCTGTAAATCGATATCTCAAACATTTACTTGAAATCGTAAATCTCATTTCTCATAAAACTCAAATCATAAATCTCATTTCTCATAAAACTCAAATCACAAATCTCATTTCTCATAAAACTCATACTGCTCAAAAATACTCTGTAATGATAAATCTGTTTATTTATCTATATGCACAACCTCATGTCAAATACGGCAAAGCTGGCAACATGGGGCTTCCCCACGGCAAAACTGGCATCCGGAGCAAACTGGCAACGTGAGACCTTATCTCACGGCAATAACTGGCAACATGAGACCTTATCTCATGGCAATAATCTGGCACATATAAGTACACGGAGTGCATCCTAACATAAAAATCATTTCCAAAATCCATGCTCATATATCTCAAATCATGCAAGTTTCTCATATATCACAAACACATGATTTCAACATAATCAATATTCGATCCATACCTTATAGAAAAATATATAAACTTTCTAAAAACAAACTCATTTAATGCATTACCTTAAAATTCATTTAAGAAAACATACATACTATATACTTTTGAAAACATCAATGTTACAGGTTTATCCACGCACCTGGTGAGCTGACTACTGAGAAAGGAACTATGCAGCAGGACCGTCCCTGCTTACGGTATCACGATCACCTAACAGACAAAAGAATTTACTATAAGGAACATAATCCTAACTAGAATAGATGAAAGAAAATGCGAGAAACGGGGTTCGGTCGCTCTCGCAAACTTAACGAAAATCAAGATTCGGAGGTCCGTTACTACTCGGAATGGTCTGAAATTCGCGGAGGAGACTCAGGAAATCGGCACGGAGACACTGTCTGGCGCGTGGTTGCCACGCGCCGTTCACCCAAGCCGCGCGTGGGCCTCACGCGCCGCCATATAAGGCGCGCGTGAGTGCCACGCGCCGATCGGATGGGGAAAAATCCGACGGCCGTACATTCCTCTCCCTCTCCCGGATCTAATGCCGCTGACGGTTCGTCGATCGGAGTTCCGGATCAACGGGAAATCGAGAAAAACCATAAAAAGTTTCTTACCGAGATCTCTTCAAAAAATTGGAAGTTTCCCAAGGTGAAACCACCACCAAAATGATCCTCTCAACGAGATCTACACCTTTCCTTAAGGACTCGGTCGGATTTGAACTACGGATCGGGTCCGAAACTTCTCTTTTCTCTCTTTTCCTTTTCTTTCTCTTTCTTTCTCTCTCCCTCACGTATCTCTCTGACTCTTCTTATCTTTCTTTCTTTCTTATCTTCTTTCTTTCTTTCTTATCTTTCTATCTTTCTATCTTCTATTTTTTTTTATTATTATAGGAAGAGGTGGCTGCTGAGCAAAAATTAGGGTGTGCGTGTGTGCGTACAAAATATATACTTATATGTCAAAATTCGTTTGCCACCCTAAACTTGATCTGAACCGCATTTTAATTCCAACTTCCACAAACTTAAAAAATTTAATCCTTAAATTTATTTGGGGTGTTACAAAAATGACCCTAGAGCTAAAATTAGCAAAAGCCCTAAGTCAAGCACCTCAACCACGACCATTAAGGTCCTTTTTCACCTAAATAAACTTAAAACAAAGATTAGAAGCTAATCTCACTTGAGCTAATTAAGGTGCTTACATGCTATAGTAAATTGACGTGCTTCCGGCTAAGTAGAGATCTAAGCATAATTAAGCCTAATGGCATAGTAAACCATGCTAATTACATCATAAATAAATTCAAAATGTCGAGCACAAATGACAAAAATGCCCCCATTTGGCCGAATTTAACATAGTCCCAAATGGGTGAAATCGGGTCAAAAGGGTGCTGGTGCTGAAGCTGCTCTGCTATGCTTCAGTCTGAGCTGATCTGGGTCAAATGAAATAGCTTGGGGACCTCTTTGGTTATGCCCATATGTGTCTCTGGTGTGCACTTGACTTGGTTGCTACAACTGGTCACATAGCTCTAAGCTAGTCCCGCAAAGGCCTCTCTGATCTTCTTTGCTCTTTGGAGTGTGATTGGACCTGTTGGAAACTGCATGGGTTCCTCCAAGTTATTAGCTGCATCCTGTAATGTCTCTGGTGTGGTTGGACTCATGTCATTCCCTCCTTGTTGAAAAGGATTCGACCTCGAATCTGAACCTGCATCAAAATGAGTTAAGTCAGAAACATTAAAAGTAAAAGATACGTTGTACTTACCTGGAAAATCCAGCTTATATGCATTGTCATTAATCCTTTCCAAGACTTGAAAAGGTCCATCTCCTCTCGATTGTAGCTTGGATCTTTTCCTCTTGCATATAAAGCCACACCCAATTGCCGGGGTCAAACACAATGCGTTGGAAACCTATTATTCTCACACAACTCTGCCTTTCCCTTATCATTCATACTCCCAAGCTTAATAAGAATCAAAGATAATAAATCCATAGGAGTTAAAGAATTAGAATCATAATCAATCTCATAAGGCAAGTAAAAACTAGAAGGATGAATGCATCTACAATATGCAAACTCTGGCCCCGCTATTGCATCTGTGATCTTCTTAGCTCTTTGGCGTGTGATTGGGCCTGTTGGCAAGGCTCTAATGTTCCTTGGGTGACTGTATTCATGTCAAATGTTGTCCCTTGGATCATGTCATTCTCCCTCTCTTGAAATGGATTCGTCCTCGAATCCGAACCCGGATCATAGATAGTTATGATAAAATCAATTTGACGATGATATTGAAATATAAAAGAATCATACTTGACCACTTGTACCTGCGATGAAAAGCATAAACAATAGAGAAAATGTTATGGAAAAACTTCACTACACACATCTACTTTCTTTTCACCAGCTCTCACAACTTCATCATCACTCATGGCCACTATCTCAACCATACTTGCGAAGACCTCCTCACACACCTGCTCAGCTTCACTATGTTTTTCAACCTCAAAGCACATTACCTCACAAGTGTTTACTCCCTCAATGCTCACGGTCTCATAAGCATTTTCACTCACCATGTCACTTATAACACAATTCACAACATTCAAGGCCTCACAAGTGTTTACTCCCTCAATGCTCACGGTCTCACAAGCATTTTCACTCACCATGTCACTTATAACACTATTCACAACATTCAAGGCCACACAAGTATTTTCATTCGCTATGCACTCAACATCACAAGTGCTTCTCACTTCATTACACACAACTTCAATAGCTTTTGGTTGTTGAGTACACTCTTCATTCACTGCATATTTAGTTACCTTCCAAGTCTTTTTCCATTTCTCATAAGATCTTCTATAATCACTCATAATATCTTGGATATCACTTTTGAAAGTATCCAAAACATTGATCTTATCATCAATGGTTAAACTTGGACCTGCCATCTCAACACTAAACAAACAGATTAGAAATAATAAAAAGCAAAACAAATATATAAATCCTCACAATCTCACGTGTTTACACTCGAATGATATCACTCCACTCGTGTTTGCACTATATTGGCTTTTACTCGATACTGTGCTCAAATCACTGCCTTTTACCACTCTTGAGTTCGCCCTCAATTCAAATGTGAATCACACTCAATCCAAGAAAGGTCAACTAAGGTGTAGTCCACAAGCTAGCAGAAACTCAATGTATATATAGAGCATGTGGAATAAAGCAAATAAGATAAGTAATCACGGAGACTCAATAGATTGAAACCTATAGCTAGAGTGCTCAAAATAAGAAAGAATGACGAGTTAGCTAAATCCAATAAATAAGCAAGCAAGCAATCAATGTGTCACTGAATCAATCTTGTGGTCACTCGCTATAGTGTTTGAGCTCACCTTTCTTTTCTTCTCACACACACTCACAAGTGTTTACACTCCAATGAAACACAATGAAGCACAACGGATTTCAATTCGGCTATAACACAAATATAGTCTTTCAAGCTTAAACCAATACAAACCAAATCAAATATCAATGTAACTCATGTAAAGCAATCCAATCAACTTGCAAATGGTCTAATCAAGCTAAGCACAATGCGACCAATTCTTTTTTTTTTTTTTCAAAACAAGTAGGTGACTCAGCTGCTTACGTAAGTAGCTTACAAGTAGGTCAAGTAAGCATGTCAATTCGGCAATGGTAAGTTACAAACCAACTAAACACTTTTTCCAACTAACTTGGTGATGCAGCAGCTTGCCTCTTCAAGCACCTCTCAAATGCAATGATGGCTACTCAAGTTTCCATGTCAAGCTCATGAGTGCTTCCATTTTCAATGTCATGCTAATGATTTCAACACAAATCCAATGTCAAGCTAATGATAGCTCACGCAAATCAGCAAGCACACTTGTTAATTCATGCTTCAACATAAGCACATCAAGCATTTTACTCACGGCAATATGTGTAACAAAGCAACCAGACTTGTCTCACAAAGTTAACAACACACAAGCTTAAGTAAACTTCAGGAGTAAGTCACGGCCTCATCAATCCATAAGCATTTCATTTTGTTTCAACACTCATTCACTCAAATGCCTCACCAAATCACTCAAACACACTTGTTTTCCACACACTTCACAAGATTGCAACACTTCACAAAGATTGCAAACAAGCTAGTTCAAGCAAATGCTAGGAGTAATGAAGTGCAATCTGACTTTCTCAAAGTAGATATGAACAATACCTATTGAAAACAAGCTAAGTGACATGTATATGGCAAGAACAAAGCAAGGGTGGTGATGGTACTTCCTTGGCCGAATCTGACCTGATGCATTTTTTTTTTTGAACTAATAACTTAATAACAATGTTAACACAATTCCTAGTGACATAGAATTAACAACTAAACACTTGATTCAAGCAAAGAAAACAAAAGCCCCAATTTTGACCTAAGTAGCCAAAGCTTAACTCAAAGAAATATTCAAAATTAGAACAAACTACTAAAGGACAGATTGTTATTCAAGCAACAAGGATCACAAATCTGCAAGAAACAACAAAGATCCAACAATGGCCGAATCAAGGTGGAAGAAAAAACCTTGATGCCGAAATTAAATCAACAAAGAACAAAGATGAATACAAGATTAAACAACACAAAGGATAGGAAATCAGACCTCAGAACCCTAAGCTCATGATACCAAATGACAAGAACTCACTTGGGTTGGAAACCAAGCAAACCCCCAAGCATCTTTCTCAAAACCCCAAGAACTTTGAATACTGATTTTGTAGGAAAAAACCCAACCAAGATCAGCCCCTAACCACCATGAAAATCACGTCCATGATAACCACAAGCATGAAATCAGATTGTATTTTGCTAGCAATGGAGACGCCACTAAGTTGCCAAGCTTAGATAAGTCAATTTGAACTTGAAAAGGGGAATCCCTCCCTCAACAAGGTTTTGGCCATAGCCATGGAAAGCTCAAGCTTTTTTTTCTTTCAAAATTCGGTATATTACGTTGGTTGTTGACATGATCCAGGCCGACAACAAACCAAAGGACGCATTACAGTACCAGAAGGGCCAATTACGAGGCAGAGGACCAAAAGACTCAGAGAAGCAATGGCGGGATTAGTTCAGAGTTTTATGGCCGACTGCAACAAACAAATAGAGATGCATGTGGGCTTCGATGGAAAGGGCCCAAAACCATTTCACTTGGCCCAAATCAGTTTAGAATAAAGCTTTTTAGGCTTTTAAAGACTTAAAGACTTGATATTTGTGTATTTTCGTTTTTAGGGGCATTATTGTCTTTATGCCTTTAGGGTTTCTTTTTTGTAACAATATTTAAGCTTACTTCTTCTTCATTTGAGGGACGAACGAATTTGTAAAACTCAAAAGCTTAAAGCTTTGGCTATGGCCGAATTATTGTAAGGGAGGGATTCCCCTTTTCAAGTTGAATCGACTTATCTAAGTTTTGGCAAACTTAGTGGCGTCTCCATTGCTAGCAAAACACTACAAGGATTCATCTTAAAGGTTCTCAAGGGCAAGTTCTTGTGGGTCTTCTTGTGGCCTTGGAAGGGTTTTGTTCCTACAAAATCATATTCGCGGTTCTTGGGGTTCTGTCCGTTGTTTGGGGTTTGCTTGGATTTCGAATCCAAGTGGGTTCCTTGTCATTTGGTATCTAGAGCTCAGGGTTCCAAGGTCTGATTTTTCTATCTTTCCTTTTGTTTGATTCTGTTTTTCTCTTGTTCTTTGTTATTTCGTTTCAGTTCTTGTTGGTTTATTATTCTGTTTTTTTGTTTTGTTTTTTTCTGGATCTGTTTTGGTGTGTGTTTGTTCTTTGTTTTTTCGTTTCAGTCCTTGTTGTTCTTGATTCTGTTTTTTGTTTTGTTTATTTCTGGATCTGTTATTGGTGTGTTCTGCATCAGTTCATTCCAGTTGCATATCAGTTCATCTTCATCACTTTTCCAGTTCTGGGCTTCTGTTCTGTTCTTCATATCAGTTCGTCTAGTCATTTGTTCTTTAGCATATGTTTAAGAAAAAGCATGTTCTTGGGCGGCTGTGTGTTTGTCTCTAAACCCTAGTGAAGTGTGAAATCAGACCCTGAGAAACTAAGTGAAGTCTGAAATCAGACCCTGAAATCTTAGCTTCTGAAATCAGACCTAAAACGTAACCTTTGAAATCTGCCTCTGAAATCAGACTCTGAGTTCAGACCTTGAAACTTAACCTCTGAAATCAGACCCAGA
>SKCR01001629.1:0-27850 GCA_019454045.1 Zanthoxylum bungeanum | reverse complement strand
GACATCATCTTATATTTATAATGGAAGACGTGATCATCCAGGTCAGTGGATCCATCGTAGACCCTCATGTCTGGGGGCTAAACTTCCGTGGAAGTTCTACGAAAATGATGGTCTCCAGGAAAGAAGTGTCCAAAATTATCTCGGCCCGACTCTTCTTCACTAGTAGCCTCACTCCAGATAGGCTAGAGAGAATTTCCTCTTTGAACTCCTCTATCTCTTTGCGCATGGTGGAGGTCACTTGTTAGGTTGGGTTCGCTGGAGGGGAATTGTGAGTCGTCTGGTGGCTCTGAGGGCGGTCGTCCGGTGGTGGATCATCATCGGCCACGTTGTCGAATGCCCCTAAAAGGTTAGTCTGAATGACGGAGTCGCTGGGGTGGCCCTGAGTTCCTCACTGCTGAGAGGTCGAGGCCATTTGCTCCAATTTCTTTTGGAGGTTGGTGTTGGTGCTCCGCATCGCGAGGTTCTCATCCTCCAGTACTTGCAATCGTTATTGAAGAGCGACAAACTATCCAGCCACGGAGTCTAGTGTGTTTTCGTTGCCAAAAGCCATGTGTGTAAGTGTGCTGTGTGGATCGTAGAATGATAGATCTTTGCCTGCTATGAATCGTCAGGGCTCCATGGTGGGTGCCAATTTATAGATGTTGAATTTTACCTTTGGCCTACAATTGAGAATTTTTATGATGGGGCACTAGCGATCCTGCAAAACAAAGACAAAGTGAGGGCATAATATTTACCCACTGGTGTGGTGGATGTCGTAGGCATTCCGACGCTCATGTCAGCGATGTAGACAAATGAAAATAGAGGGAAGCGCGAGGTTTAAGGTTACCTTGATTTTCGTACATTGCCGTGAGGGCACTGGGCTGGTATGTATGAGGTGTTGTATACTTTGAGAACTCGAGTGTGAGTGCTAAAGCTTGAATGAATCTTCCCTTGGTCCCTCTCTCTTTTTATAGGCTGTGAAGTAACCTTCAAGTCGGACAAGAATTCCTTGGAAAAGTCGTACATCAACTCTATTTAGGAAAGGATAGTTAAATCAAGGTTGAATTAGGAGTGTCTAGATATCTTGGATTAGGTGTAATCCCTATATTATTTGTATTATATCATCATTTTGTAGGTAGTTTGCCTTGATCCAAATACTTAGTTATCTCATTAATGATGAATTAGTGCGTAGAATGGCTGATAATATCGAATGGGAAATTATATAATACATGGTTGTCGACTGGGACAGTAAGTAGCACTACTAGGGTCTGATATGGCCCTTTTGAGTCATGCAGGCTCTTGGAAGTCTTTAGGCCATTTGGGCCTTTTTCCAATTAGGGCGTATAGGCCGATGGACCTCGCCCATAAATCATTGTGTGGACTCAGGGCGGTTTGGTGCAAATTGGGGCATTGACCGATGCGTGGGCCTGAGATTTAATGACATTTGGGTTCTTATCCCAAATTTAGCATGTACAGTAAATATAATGAAAATCATTTAAATAATAATAATAATAAATATATAGCATTCATGGGCGGCCTTGAGTTTTGGAGGGTTCTATATGAGTTTCTAAAATGTGTTGCTCCTATCAATAAAATATTTGACTTCGGATAGTAATCTTTGTTAGATTCGAAAACCCCTAATTTTTGTCCAAATTTTTGTGTGTGTCCACGAGATCACCCATAATAAAACCCTTGATTTTTCTTCGACAGGGATTATGCAAAGAAGCAAATGATCTTGTGGTCAATCATTCCTTCATAATACTATTATATATTTTTTTAGTAGCTATGCACTCACACTTCATTATATTTTTTGATCATCCAATAACTCTCTTCTATAATAGTAATAAAAAAATATCATATCATACTATGGAATAATTTTTTGTCCACAATTTTTTATATTCTTTAAAAAAAAAATCTAATTATTCTTTTGATATGAAAATCTCATATTATATAGCCTTTTTTTTACAAATTATTTCCTAATTAATTAGAATGAAAATCATATTGTTCTTTGTGCAGGACGGTTTTAAATTCAATTGTTAACAATCATTAGAAATTAAAGACAAAACCTAAAGGCAGTGAAGTGATAGTCACTTTAAAATATTTTTAAAATGAATTACATTATTTTTATTCATAGTGTATACATGAGGTAATGAATTAGCTGGTTATATTGTTCATGTTAACTGTCATATAAAATTAGTCAGTTAATCATTAATTTAACAATATTCATTTTATTTAATTTAATTATTCCTCATATATAGTTGCTCATCATTAAATGGACGAGATTGTTTATTCTAATTTTTTTTACACATATAATATGAATTGAATTAAATTGTCTACAAAAGCAGGCACTTTAAAATAATAATTTTAGCATGATTAGTGGAAGATTTCACCAATCCCTAATATTTATACTTTTTTGAAAACCTTAAAGGAGAAATGATATGAAAGTGGCTTTTTTCCTTATAAGAAACACAATATGCTCAAGTAACTTCTTTTTTTTTTAATCGTTGAAAATTTCGTCATCAAATCACCTCTTTCGAACTTAAGCGGAGCAGGTAAAACTCCCGACTATCTCAAGTTCTTATAAGAAACGTACTCCATGGATTCGAACTCAATATCTCAAAATAAGATCATGAACTCTACATCATCAAACCACGCCCCTTAGAGATTGCTCAAGTAACTTGACCGCACTTAGAAAGAAGATTTTCCCAATCAAATCTACATTACATGACTTAAAGAAGCCATGCTCTCTTTTTCTAATTGAGTAGCAAATGGAAACATTTTGAATCTTTTCCAATGACTTATAGCAAAGGGAAGCTTAGACAATTGCCCTACAAATCTAAAGAGACTAGTGATGGAAAAGAAATTTTGAAGATTTTGACAAGACCCCATTAACATGTAGATGTATATTTTGCTTTGTTCCTTTCTCATTCTACATATTCATCCATGTTTCACTTTATTTCATTCCATACTTTTATTCTCTTCAACAAATAAAGATAAAAATGATTGTAGGGCTTTCCTACAAACTTTTTGACACTAGCATCAGAAATCCAATCACAATTAAACGAATATGGTGCTATATTATACTTTTGTGAAGGTCGTAATTTTTTTTTTTTATGATTGTTAAAATTCTTAAGATATTTATAATCTAAAATTTATTGAAAAATTAGATAAATATATTTATAATGTTGTCTAAATATCTATCGATATGAGATCTAAAGTCTAATCTATCTAATTTTAAGGAGATATATACCCATATATCCATATTCTTATGAATATCGAGACTTTGAGCCTATGAAGACTTGAACTCACTTTCTTAATAATTATTTGAGGACATGAGTACCACTGGCGTGAAAGTCATAAAGTCAAGTTAAAGAAATAATGTAGGATCCCACATATAACAACACTTTAAGTTTTATTTCTTATTGGAAAATGAAATTATGATTCATGATATGCGGCAGCTAGGTATGTTTTTTTTTTTACCAGTTTAAGAAAATTTAAGCCTCTTTTTTATATATATGTTTTATTATTATTATTATATCATTATTAAAAAAATCTGAACAACTATATTATTTCTATAGAAACTAGTTTTCACTTGACTGATCATTATTGACTATGCCTCGTAGGAAATGAGAAAAAGGCCGTGGTGTAGAATCGAACTCAATACATATTTTATAAAATAAGGGGTGAGTTAGAACCCAAGATTTACTAGCAGATGGCTTTGTGAATACAGCTGGTGTTAAATTCCTTTGCTGAAATAACCCACAATTATTGAGTCTAAACTTTTTTCTTTTCTTTTCTTTTTTTTTTTTTTTTTGATTTTAAAAGAGAATTAACACAATCTTTGACTAAATAATACACATTAAATTAGCTTTAAATAATTGAATCATAAGCTTTTCCTGTTAAGCTCCAAGTTTGTCAAAAGCCTAGCATTGTTTTGTGAGAGCAAATGAAAAAGCAAAAGTCAAGTTGGATAGTCTTGTCATTCATTCATTGCTTTTATGTTGATCTTTAAACCCAACTACTCTATGCTGGCCCAACCTACTGATGAGTCTATTAATGAGACATTAGCAAATAGCAAAGAGATATCTTTTTATAAAGGAGAATTATTAACATTGAACCCTATTCACAATGGAAAGATTGAAACAATAATTGTGATTAATTAACTTAATTATGATTCTAATAACTATAAGTAAGATTAGGGGAAAATGTTATTATAATTTTGAAATCTAATAATGAGTTAGAGTTTGGATGTGAAATGTTAGGTCAATTGACCTAATGTTATGTGAAATGATAGTTCACAACTATAGAGGTGAAAAATCATAAATTTAGTTATAATATTCATAATTATGTTAACTATATATATAATTTACAGAAGTTATGATTTTAAGTATAAAATGTTAGAACAAATCGGACTTTAATAATTTTTTTTAATTTTTTAGTGATCCGCAATACCCATCATTTTAGTGATGAACCCAAGCTTCATAAATTGATTTCTAGTTTAATTTGATTCAAAATTAAGGCTCTCAAATTCAGAGAAATCTTAATTTTTAATATATAATATGACATCTATTTTTTATCATTTATTAATAGAGGATCGTATTTTAAGAATTTGTCTATGACCGTATAAAATTGAAGGCAACACATATCACGTAGAGTCTAGTTAGAACATATATATAATTTAAATTAAGCAATAGGACGCATCATTCATTGGCAGTGCTTAACAACTTGACCCAAATTCAGCAATTCCTAGTGCTGCAAAATTTAAAGAAGTTTTATACTTTAATTATTAGTAAAACTATTTTATTTAATTATTTTTTTGCTGAAGATTTGGCAAAATGCAACTTCAAGTAGCATTCAAAAACAACTAGGCAATTAGTACAAACTAATGTGGGGCGCCTGCCTTTTACGCAGATTGGATAAAATTTAAATGTCATTTTCTTATAATAATAAAATATTTGACAATAAATTTAATTATGAATAAGATTTATATCTTTTAAAATAAAATAAAAATCATATGTGAATTGAAGATAACTTTCAGTGAGCAGCTAGAGAGAGAAACGAAACCAGTAGAGAAAGAAAGTGTGTATGCAAAGAGAAATGGGTTTTTCGACATTGTCCAGCCACCATTTCCGACGAGTGACTATATCTGACAAATCCTCTCGTCGAGACGAGACCAACGTCGTCGGTCCACCACCCATAATCCACAAGACGCCCCCTCACGTGCCGCCCACACGCCGCCACATCATCCCTCACATGCCCCACGCTTCGTCGTGCATGACTCTGACCTCTCAGAGCAGACTATTCCTCTCGTCAAGACACGGTGCGTGGGAAATTCAGTTGCCCAAATCTGACCTTCGATTATCATGAAACGAGTCAAAAACATGAGTTATATTTGTTTGACCGTCGTCGATAACCATTGTGCATCAGCCATCACCACCACATCATTGTGATCCTTATGACACGTTCTGTCCATTGGTCATCATGTTATGGCATTTGGAAGTCGTTGGAGCTCGCTATGTATTGTTACAGTTTTGGGGGTGTAAATATAAAAGTTTTGAAAGTTTTAAACTTAATTATAAATTTGACATAATTAGGGTTAAATCTTTAAATTCTGATTTTTAAGGGTTAGGTAGTGATATTTAGTATGACTAAATTGATGAAATAGAAAAAATTTTGGAGTCAAATTAGAAATTTCGAAAGTTTGGGAAAAAATCATAATTCTAGTAAAATTGAGGGACTTAATCGTAATTTTATATTTTCATATTTTGGCGATGATATAGATATATAGAGGATTTTTGTGTGGATTGAGGTAAGTATAATGCACGATGATAACTTTAACATAGTTGCTTATTGATTAATATTTCCCATGAAAATCTATATATAATATTGTATAAACATAGTATTTTATATATATTATTGTATAAATATAGTTATATATACATTTGAAATTTTTTATTGAGTTATTTATATCATGAGAGTTATAAATTCGTGAATATGATTTCGGCATAATTGCATGATTGTGTTATGAGTCGAGGTCTTGATTATTTCGTGATTGTTAAGATGAGGTTGATGGGTTGAATGCGAGATTTGTTTGATGTGTGTTATTATTGTTATGTTGTTGGGTTTTGTATAATAGTGGTCGGAGATGCGAGGTTATGAGAGGTTAGCAGAGGTGTGTGGTTCAATCCCCATCTTACACATTTATGCAAGGTTATATAGTGAGAAACTTTGGAAGGGGTGTTGTTACTCTCTCAATGGTTTCAATCCATTATTATACTGAATCCGGTTAGCAACCTTTGTTTGATTGATATTTGTATTGTTGTGAGAATGGTTTGACTGAGATAGTTCTTATATAGCAAGTGTTGTTTTAAAATATTAATTAATATATATACATATTTTTTTTGGTGTTGTCATGTTGAGAGTTTGAGTGCTTTATTTACTAGGCTCTTTAAGCTCGCCCCTCTTTTCCCAAACATCCTATGTAGTTCGTCAGCTCAACAGTAGCGGTACCATGATTTGATTCGCTTACCACAGCCGCAATTCGAGTTGGTCTAGATATTTCTTTTGAGATAGAATATTTAGGACATTATTTTCATGTTTTCAAGACTTCTGCTGTAAACATTAATTAATGAGAATTTTTTCGGAGATTTGATAAATATTATTTTAAGAAGTATTATTTCCGTGTAAATATTTTTTACATTGCATTACATGTAGAATGTTAAAGAAGTTCACGGACTCTTTCTAAAATTGGGCTCGCTCTAAGGAGAGGGTCGTGACGCACACATATATCATAAAACTTCTTTTTTTTTCTGACCTTCTTACCAAGAAAATATACGTGTGCGTTAGACAAAACGTGAGACGACTTGAAAAGTAGCACTTTAAAAAATAGAAGATTTTTTTTTTTCAAAGTAGAAACCAATGCCATTTTGTACAAGGGGTGTTTGTTTGATTTATGGCTGAAGTTAACTAATTCAAATAATTAATATCACTTGGTTTAAGGGCACAAATTTAAAAGAATTGATAAACAGACAACTTAACAACTAAGACATTAGGTCTAATTTAAATTTTAAATTAATTCAACTTTATTTGAATATTAGACCCAAAAAATGACATATAAGTCTGAAAGATTAAGTGGAAAAAAAAATATTTATAATTTTATCTATTTTATTAACAGATGAATTTTAAGACTTGTAGTATTTTTAAAAATGTTAATTTTTCAGACATTTACAAAATCACTAAAGTTTGTTGTCTAGTAGTGTATTATTGATGCCTTCCGTTGATGTCCGATTTGAGTTGGGTAGGTATGGTTACTAGCCAAATAATTTCGGTTTGGGTCTGATCGGACGAAAGATTTGTTAGAAAAACCCAACCGATATAATTTCATATTAGATTTATTTAAAAACCTATTTTTAGATATATATATTTTTTTTTTAAAAAAATACTATTCCAAAATAAAAACAACTAGCTTGAAACTCGCGGGTTTTATGGTTTTCATTAACGTCTATTTAGTTTATTTTATTAATATGTGTGATTTTTAACAGAAGCGTCCTTTCGTATTTTAAATAGGGGTGGCAAAAAGAATCAACAAATCCAATTTATATCGAATCCTAAATGAATCGAATCAAAATGTGATGGATTCGTATTCGATTCGTTTATTAAACGAATCCTAATATCAAGATTTGTATTCTCGATTCGTTTAATAAACGAATCGATACGCATATTCGTTTAGTCATGATATTATTCAATTACATAATTTATCATAATTTATTTACATTAATTTTTCATAAATATATACATATAAAATATGTAATTAATATATTTACTAAAAATATCTCACCAGATATCGATAATATTATTTTTTTCATTGGTAATTTGTCATAGATTCTCGAATTTTAAACGAATTAATAAGATTAAACTCGTATTCGATTCGTTTAATAAACGAATCGAATCGAATTGACTCATTTATTAAATGAATTCATTTTTTCAAACCCGTATTCACTTTAAAGCGAATTGAATTGAGCGAATAAACGAATCATAATCCAAATTTTCACCCCTAATTTTAAACCTGTGATATCTCAAAAGTAAAACTCAGAGCGACTTAAAAACTGTAAATTATTAACGATTTTCGAGGCAATTCTTGGACCTTTATGAATCTGAGCTTAATGGCAAAGAATCATAATTCTTCATCATCTTCATGAACCCGAATAATCATTTTAGGATATGATCCAAACTCACTAGTTTATTTTCATCATTTTGTTCCTATCTTGGTAAGCAAAAGAAAAAGTTAGGGTAAAATTCTATTAGGGTTTGTTAGATTAGGGTTTTGTTGTTAATAATAATATGAGCAAGCTAGACGACGATCAAATAGCCGACCTACGTGAAATCTTTCGTTCGTTTGATCGAAACAACTATGGTAGTCTTACACGGCTCGAGTTAGGCGAGTAATTTTTTGATATCATTATTGTTTGGATAACCTGATATCACTGGTCAATAGTGAATCTTTGAGAGTTATAACATCAAGAGAGCATAGTAAGAGAAAAGATAAACAAATAAATTAATCAAAAGAAACCCAAGATTTAACAAATGAATTCTATTACCAACTAATAATTATATAACAGTTGTGTTAAATAAAATTACCATTTATATAGTTATTTTTTTACTATTCAACACACATAATAAGATATTTTTGATTTGTTGCATGGATGATGTGGTAACACTTCAGCATAGTGATTAGCTTTAAACTTTGAAGGCAAAGTAAAATTATTTGATTAAAAAAATCAATTTTTTTATTAATTTATGTGATATATTTTAACAAATTTTCAAACTAAACAATGCACCTATCTATGTTTCCACCATTGGATAATGGTCTTTTTGAAATTTTTGTGTTTTATTTTTTATTTTTTATTTTTTTAATACACAAACGGATATGAATCTGTTGATCGATAAATTAGTCAAGTTGTGGTTTCCGTACATGCAGTGTTTAAAACAAAAGGCACAAGGCAAAGCCAATTTCTTATGAGAAATAATAAGACTACTAAGATCGATGTAGACATTACATTTTTATAGTCTGATGATTAGTCTCTTATGAGGACACATCAAAAGAGTTTAGGGAAGTTGTAAGTCCTAATGCTGGAAAGAAAAGAAACCCTAAAAATCCAAAAAGCTAGAACTCTGGCCGAACATTATCTATATCTGGTAAGGTATAGACTGTAATGTCCAGCCAGATCTTCTTAAAGTCTGGACGGACATGTATCGGGTTTCCAGAACAACAGAAACACTCGATCTTCTAAACCGATTTCCCTTTTAACTAGTTTCCATAAATATAGAACCTTCATTCTTAATCAGTTTCACAAATAATCTTTTTCCTTAATTCCTTATCAAAGGGATTCATTCCTTTATAAACAAAACCTTAGCATTATAAAAGAACTCATGTTCTTCACAAGAAGGGAGTTTTTTAGATTCAACCGAGGAAAAAAAACAGAGAACAAATAACATCTGCAGAGACCAGTTATCCAATACACCATACTAAACTCTAAAATGCATATAGCAGCCCTGTGATTCTTTCCATCAAGAGATCCAACAACGAACTAGACCTTCAGCAGTGTTCTCAGAGCCGAGTAGCGCTTACGACCTGAGGGACCCTAAACTTAAACTCTATATCTAAAATATGGGTCGGACGTGCAATTGTCACATAGAAAATTCGGTCATATATATGGCGACATCTGGTTGCGTATATTTGCTTCTCTGTGGTATATAAGATGAAAACCTGAACATAAATTCTGTAGCTAATTCCAAATATATGGTTATATTGTTGGGTTTCTAAGGTGTCCCAAGATCAATTTAAGCAATGAAATAAATGTGAATACATAATGAAGTATGGCGGAAACACACTTACATTGAACGGATGTTGGATGTGTTGAACACAAAAAAAATTGCTTCCTTGAAATTTCGGCCAAGCTCCTACTTTGAATTGAAATCCAAGCTCCAAGCTTTGATGTTGATTCCAAGCTCAATGGATTAGTTTCCCTATCACCTTATATGATCCTTCAAGTGCTAGCTTAGGAAAAATTGCTACAAAATTTCCTTGTTTGGTTCTTGCAAGTTTCTACAATATTAGAGAGAGAGAGAGAGAGAGAGAGAGGGAGAGTTTTCTTTTTCTTTTGTTTTTGTTTCTAAAACAATTACCATGCAAAAAGTCAACTCCAATTTTTGGTATATGCTTTTCCAAAAAGCTAAAACAATTTTGGAGGGAAATTAGCATTAATTGCTCCCAACTACTCTCATCACCAATAGTGACTAGATGTCAATCACTCAAAGTTGAAAATACTTCCATCACTGAAGTGACATGCGATGTGACTTGTGGGCCCCACTTTAATTCAAAATCCGAGTGGGCCCGCAAACACATTCCGGGCTCGGGTTCGTTAATTCTGAATAATGAATTTTCCGTTGCGACGTAATTAAATCAAATTTAATTAAATAATTATGCCTAGCAAAATTAATATTCACGTCGCTCGCGAATTAATTCTAAATTAATTCGTTCGCCCGAATTAAAATCCAATTTTAATTTCTCGTCGAAATCTAATTTCGTTTAATATATCGAATATATTATTTTATCGATTAATTCCAAATTAATCATTTTATCCCAGATAAAATCTCTCTGTAATTAATCTCATATTAATTATGTTTGAATCATACGTCATCGGTGAATCTTCGGGAAGCGACCCATGAGATCCCTGGATATGTTGGCAGTAAATCCGGTCGTCGAACTATCCGAACACGTACGTACCTCGTACTACATTTACCGATTTACAAGACATGGTTGGCTTCTAGCAAAGCACCGTCCCTACCCAATTCTCAAGAAATATTCTTAAAGGAATATATATAATCTATGACAGGCTTAGTATACGTAGTATTGTGTATTACGATCTAGTATCAGATGTCACATGCTAGGCCTGGGGCTGGAATAGTGTTTGCCTCGTACGAAGCATATATCAGATCACAAGTAACTAGTCTCTTTAATCGGATAATCATGACTTTGTCATATTATCCCGATGGTTGTAACCAATTAGAGTATCAGTTTTGTATCTCTACGTGATCATCATCTCCATATGACTGAAGTGATACTTCCGTCTTGACATCACACCCAATACACTACGATTCTCAATAAACCCAGAAGAGGCGTACACAGAACCTGTTAAAGTCTTGGACGACCAAAACCAAAGCGTATTGATTGTCGCAAGTACTAGCGATGCAAGTCTCAGGTTAAGATCAAATACACCTACCCTGATGCGGATTCCCATAGACACATAGTCATACTACCAATGGGATTCCGCGGGGTCTATCCAGAGCGAAGCTGTTTCCGTACCATCGGTAAACATAACCTTATATCACACTTGCATAAGTATCCAATACTTAAATATATGAGAACTATGTCGTTACGCTTCCATAACATGCACAAGTGCAATACTAGTCTATTCCGCATTATCGATGTCCAATATCGATAATACTACGACTAAGGATATTTAATGATTAAACTGTTATGGATTGATATTATCTCATATCTTGTAATCCGGAACTAATCATAAGGACTTTTATCATTTATATATTAAAGTAATCAAATTAAAAAATGATAAAATGCAATTTTCATTGTCACATAGTTAATTTGTACAAAAACCACAATGTCTTTTACAAATAGTGACGCTATGGGTCATAATTGTCTAACAATCTCTCACTTTTCCTATAGCCAGTCACTCAAGCATCTAATACATGAACTATGTACATGTCGCTCAAACATTTGCTGAGGAATAGCTTTCGTCAGCGGATCTGCAATGTTGTTCTCTGATGCGACTTTCTCGATCTTCACATCGCCACGATGTATGATCTCACGAATCAGATGGAAACGTCGAAGAACATGCTTGGATCATTGATGAGACCGCGGTTCCTTAGCCTGCGCTATAGCCCCGTTATTGTCACAATACAATGGAACGGGCTCAGCTGCTAACGGAACTACTCCTAATCCAATTAGGAATTTACGGATCCAAACTACCTCTTTTGCTGCTTCAGCTGCAACAATATACTCCGCTTATATTATTGAATCGGCAACAGTCTTTTGCTTGGAAGATTTCCAGCGTACTACTCCATTATTCAAACAAAATATATACCCGGATTGCGACTTACAGTCGTCTTTATCGGTTTGGAAACTTGCATCGGTATACCTAGTTACCTCAAGTTCTCCATCTCCATAGATTAAGAAATCATCTTTAGTTCGTCTAAGATACTTAAGGATATTCTTAACCGCCATCCAGTGACCATCACCTGGATCGGCCTGATAGCGACTACACATGCTCAAAGCATATGAGACATCAGGTCGCGTACATATCATGGCATACATGATCAATTCGATTGCCGAGGCGAACGGAATCCGACTCATGTTGTCTCTCTCATCTTGAGTTTTAGAACACATGTCCTTAGATAGAGTGACGCCATGTGACACTGGCAACAGTTCCCTCTTGGACTGATCCATGTTAAATCTCTTCAACACTTTGTCAATGTACGTGTTCAGGGAGAGTCCAACCAGCTTTCTAGATCTATCCCGGTAGATCTTTATTCCCAGAATAAAGGTTGTTTCTCCCAGATCTTTCATGGAGAATTTTAATGAAAGTCAAGCTTTCACCGACGTTAACATGGGAATGTCATTACCAATAAGCAATACATCATCTACGTAAAGGACAATGAATGTCGGTGCGCTCCCACTAACCTTCTTATATACACAAGGATCATCCTCATTTTGAACGAAATCATATTCTTTGATGATCTCATCAAAACGTTGGTTTCAAGAACGTGATGCTTACTTCAATCCATAAATGGATTGTTTTAACTTACAAACTTTGTTTGCAAGTCTTGGTACGACAAAACTGTCAGGCTGTTGCATATAAACATCCTCCAAAAGGTTTTCGTTAAGGAAAGCAGTTTTGACGTCCATCTGTCATATCTCGTAATCGAAATATGCAGCAATAGCAAGCATAATCCGAAAGGATTTAATCATGGCAACGGGTGAAAAAATTTCATCTTAATCGACACCATGTCGTTGACGATACCATTTCACTACAAGCCTAGCTTTTTACGTTTGTACGTTGCCATCCATGTCAGTCTTCTTCTTGAAGACCCATTTGCAACCAATAGGTATTACGCCTTCTGGTGCATCAACCAGTGTCCAAACTTGGTTGGTGTACATGGAATCCATTTCGAAATTCATGGCATATTGCCCTAAACTGGAGTCGATACCATATATCGCTTCCTCATACGTAGCCGGCTCGTCTTCCTCAATAAGATTAATATCCACATGAGGTGAGATCAGAAACCCATACCTCTTAGGTTATTTTCTGACTCTCTCCGACCTACGTGGTTTGACGTATGCCCAGCAACCCCAAATCTTCAGGAATGAAAACCCGGTTTCTTTCATGTCCATATTTCATACGGAGTCTGTTGAACAGACTTTGACGGAACCTTATTCAAAATAAGTATTGCACTGTTCAATGCATATCCCCAGAAGGAAATAGGTAGCTCTGTGCGACTCATCATAGACCTTACCATATCTAACAAAGTTCGGTTTCTCCGTTCGGACACATCGTTTAATTGTGGTGTTCCAAGAGGAGTCCACTGCGAAAGAATACCATATTCTTTCAAGTAATCAAGAAACTCATTGCTTAATTATTCGCCACCACGGTCCGACCGTAATGTCTTAATACTTTTACCGGTCTATTTTTCTACTTCATGTCGAAACTCTTTGAATTTCTCAAAGGTTTCCGACTTGTGTCTCATAAGATACACATAACCATAACGCGATGCATCATCCGTAAAGGTTACGAAGTATTCATATCCACTTCTAGCCTGGCTAGACATGGGCCCAGATACGTCACTATGAACGAGGGCTAACAGTTCGGTGGCACGTGCACATTTACCGCTAAAAGGTGATTTAGGCATCTTGCCTAATAAACAAGATTCGCATACGTCATATGAATTTGGATCAAATCCGTCCAAGTACCCACTCTTCGAAAGTGTGGATATACGTGTCTTATTTATGTGTCTCAGACGACAATACCACATATAAGTTTCATCTTTGTTACTTACTTTAAGCCTTTTGTTTGTTACATTATATGTTTGAGAATGATTCATATTCAAAAAAAAAAGACCATTATTTACATCAGCAGTGCAAATTTCCATATCATTTTTATACAAAAAAACACACAGTGTTTCTAAATACAAAAGTATACCCACATTGGGCTAACATAGATACAGAAATAATATTCACATCAGCAGTGCAAATTTCCATATCATTTTTATACAAAAAAACACACAGTGTTTCTAAATACAAAAGTATACCCACATTGGGCTAACATAGATACAGAAATAATATTCTTAGTCAAACTAGGTACATAATAACAGTCTGTAAGTTTAAGTACATGCCTCGATGGCAGTTCCAAAACAAAAGTGCCAACGGCCAAAACGACGACTCGTGTTCCATTTCCGACGCAGAGGTCAATCTCTCCCGAGGCCAGTCTCCTGCTAATCTGCAGATCTTGCACATCAGTACATATATGAGTACCACAACCAGAATCAAAAATCCAATTTTTAAAACTAGTAGTAGCCATGTTTATGTCTATAACAAACATACATGAAGCTGGTGTCTTGCCCATTTTGATTTCCTTCATGTGTGCCTTGTACTCGCGGCAGTCACGCTTCCAGTGACCCCGCTTCCCGCACTGCAGAGATACATCTTGGGATTTGTCCTTACCCTTCCCATAAGGTTTTGACGATTTGGCCTTGCCTTTCTTCATCTTCTTCTTCTTCTTTACACCTCTAGTCGCCTTGGGCCAAGCCTTCGGAGTCTGAGATGTTGAAGCGAAGTGCGCCTCGCGATTCTTGCCTTTTTGAAGCTCTTTTTCTGCTTCACGCAGTGTGGACATCAACTCTCTAAGAGTTTGTTCTTGGTTCATCATATTGTAGTTCATGATGAACCCACTCCAAGTGTCGGTGAGAGATTGTAAGATCAAATCTATTGAAGTCTCATCCTCGAAGACAATGCCCATCTGTCTGAGCTGCTTAATGTCAGCAATCATCTGTGACACATGGTGCTCAACAGACATACCCTCTGACATGCGAGCGCGGAAGAGCTTCTTCTGTAACTCATATCTCTGCGATCTAAGATTAGATCGGTGAAGATCATGCAACTTCGCCATCATCTCATAGGGATCCAATCCCTTATTCTGACGATGGAATTGCGGAGTCATAGCAGCAAGCATTACCGATTGAACAGTGGAGTTTTCATCGCTATGAGTCTTCCAAAGCTCTAACTCAAGCAACTGATCAGGTCGGGGCTTAGGCCCAAGAGGTCTCTCTATAGTGTAGAGCAACTTCTCAGATCCCAGGACAATCATGAGATTCATATCCCAGTCTTGAAAGTTTGTGCCATTAAAGACATTATCGCCCATGATAATATCTCTAATGCTTAATTTTCCTGTCATCTTAATTGCAATAGTCAAACTATTCAATTAACGATGTATGGGTACAGTCTAACTGTTACAAGAAAAATAATAATATATTAGTCCAACTAATAAATATAATTGACGAAATAATTTGAAAGCGCGTAAAGCTAAGTATTTGAACGAAATTGCAAATTCAATACTAGCCTCCCACTATTTTTCGGTGAGCCTCTAACCCTCTGTTGAGTACTCGGGAAACCTAGTTTCCTAGTGGGCTAGGATCCCGTTAAATAACACACAACCTTGACTTTGGCCAACAAGCTATATGATATTTAACTAGGTAGATCTCTAAGATCAATTGATCTCATCCAATTCCTAGATCCGGTAGGTGGATCTCCAAGTCCGAAACATATATACAATATATATGCCAATATATCCAATATATTTTCCTAACATATTTCCTCTAAATCAACTAAGTCTTGGCTTTGGCACAACAAGCTTAATGATTCCAGTTAAGCGGAACCCATTGACTTTGGAAAGCTTCGTAATCGATGTCGATGGACAATAAGTGATCTTGACTTTGGCCAACAAATCACAACTTGGACAAGACATACGATATGGAACAAAGCCTTCATGATTCAAACACATCCGCGATGGACAAAGGTCTTGACTTTGGCCAACAAACCAGTGCCAATCTTGGATCTTGAGTAAGAATCACTCAATGGAAGGAAAACGATTAATATTTGTTGAGGGTTTTTCGCGTAAATTGGCAACCAATTTATTATCTTTGATTAGGTCTCATCATACACCCTTAAGCATGCATTCTAAAAGCATAATAAGGCACGGTAAATAAATTAATAATGATATGCGGATGGATATCTCACAGATTGTTCCTAGAACAAATTACTCAATTTCCTCTCCCCGGCTAGCACTATTTTAACTTCTACCCAATTACATAATACAATTAAAGAAACCTCATTAACATTGAGGGGAATTAGGTGAGAAGAGAATTACAAATAATTGAGAGATAAGGCTGGACACGCAGGTCCAATTTAATAAATTCTAAATTTACAACAATTTCCAAAATTGTCTTTTCCCTTCTAATATCCATCTGATATACATTATTCATTCAACACATCCATGTATTCACACAAAGCATGTTATTCAACCAATCTAATCCAATTAATTAATCGTTGAATAAAGTGATCATCCAATGTTCAAACAACGATTTGATTTGCGCGAGTCCAACTTGTTTAAGAATAAGTACTCAAAGTATGAATTCTTGAATTATATCGAACTATAATTTAAATCTAATTTAATTTGTATTCAATACTAATTCTATATTTAATTCCAAATTAAATAATTATACTTTTAAATGCGCCTTTACGACTTAGATTCCAAATCTAATCTAAATGGGTCTCAAAGCCCAATTAACATCCAATGTCATTTAATTAAAGTCCAATGGGCTTTCAATTAATTTCTTAAGGCATGGACTTTGGTTAATATGGGTCAAACCCAAATACCAAAGCCCAATTAAGGAATCACCATATTTGCCAAGAAATCAATTTCGGCTCATTAGGCCCAATTAAACATAAAAGGCTCATTTGTTATATTTGGACTTAATGGAATGGTTTAGGCCAATTTGGATCCAATCCAATTGTCCTAAACCAACTTGGCCCAACCAAGTCCATTAGGCCAAATACAACATTATAAGCCCAATTCTAATTAAGCCCAATTAATTAAATTCTAATTTTCCAAATTCAAAATTTAATTAATTAAAGTGTATTGCACCAAATAATTATCTAAATTAACATTTCCAAAACATCAATTTAATTAATTAATCATGCATTAATCTTTTCAACACATGTCCAACATTATTGAATCAAAATCATCTCATTTTCATGCTCTAATGGTCACGGTATTTAGGGATTTTTAAAACAGATTCGATTTCAATCCAATTAAATCATAAATCAATTTATCTCAAGTCTTTAAACACATCCAATGGTCTTAAAAACAAAATCACCATGACTAGGGTTTATTCATTACATTCGGCCAACACATAGCATTTGGGGAAAATTAATCCAATTCATTTTCTTCAAATTGATCATGCATAACTCCAAGTTATCAACATTCAAGCATACTCAAACAAACAATTTGATTAAAACATGCTCAAATCAAAAATACCAAATTTTAGTATATAAATCCTAATCATATTTCATGCTCAAATAGGCTCCATGATACCATTGTTGGGTTTCTAAGTGTCCCAAGATCAATTTAAGCAATGAAATAAATGTGAATACATAATGAAGTATGGCGGAAACACACTTACATTGAACGGATGTTGGATGCGTTGAACACAAAAAAAAATTGCTTCCTTGAAGTTTCGGCCACGCTCCTCCTTTGAATTGAAATCCAAGCTCCAAGCTTTGATGTTGATTCCAAGCTCAAGAGATTAGTTTCTCTATCACCTTATATGATCCTTCAAGTGCTAGCTTAGGAAAAATTGCTACAAAATTTCCTTGTTTGGTTCTTGCAAGTTTCGGCAATATTAGAGAGAGAGAGAGAGATAGTTTTCTTTTTCTTTTGCTTTTGTTTCTAAAACAATTACCATGCAAAAAGTCAACTCCAATTTTTGGTATATGCTTTTCCAAAAAGCTAAAACAATTTTTGAGGGAAATTAGCATTAATTGCTCCCAACTACTCCCATCACCAATAGTGATAGATGTCAATCACTCAAAGTTGACAAGACTTCCATCACTGAAGTGACATGCGATGTGACTTGTAGGCCCCAATTTAATTCAAAATCCGAGTGGGCCAGCAAACACATTCCGGGCTCGGGTTCGTTAATTCCGAATTAACAAATTTTCCGTTGCGACGTAATTAAATCAATTTAATTAAATAATTATGCCTAGCAAAATTAATATTCACGTCGCTCGCGAATTAATTCTAAATTAATTCGTTCGCCCGAATTAAAATCCAATTTTAATTTCTCGTCGAAATCTAATTTCGTTTAATATATCGAATATATTATTTTATCGATTAATTCCAAATTAATCGTTCTCTCTCTTCTAATAGTATTTTATCCCAAATAAAATCTCTCCGTAATTAATCACAGATTAATTATGTTCAAGTCATACGTCATCGGTGAATCTTCGGGAAGTGACCCATGAGATCCCTGGATATGTTGGCAGTAAATTCGGTCGTCGAACTATCCGAACACGTACGTACCTCGTACTACGTTTTTACCGATTTATAAGACATGGTTGGCTTCTAGCAAAGCACTGTGCCTACCCAATTCTCCAGAAATATTCTTAAAGGAATATATATAATCTATGTCAGGCGTATACTACGTAGTATTGTGTATTGCGATCTAGTATCAGATGTCACATGCTAGGCCTGGGGCTGGAATAGTGGCTACCTCGTATGAAGCATATATCGGATCACAAGCAACTAGTCTATTTAATCGGATAATCATGACCTTGTCATATTATCCCGATGGTTGCAACCAATTAGAGTACCAGTTCTGTATCCCTGCATGATCATCATCTCCATATGACTGAAGTGATACTTCCGTCTTGACATCACACCCAATACACTACGATTCTCAATAAACCCAGAAGAGGCGTACACAGAACCTGTTAAAGTCTTGGACGACCAAAACCAAAGCGTATTGATTATCGCAAGTACTAGCGATGCAAGTCTCAGGTTAAGACCAAATACACCTACCTTGATGCGGATTCCCATAGACACATAGTCAGACTACCAATGGGATTCCGCGGGGTCTATCCAAAGCGAAGCTGTTTCCGTACCATCGGTAAACACAACCTTCTATCACACTTGCATAAGTATCTAATACTTAAATATATGAGAACTATGCTGTTACGCTTCCATAACACGCACAAGTGCAATACTAGTATATTCCGCATTATCGATGTCCAATCTCGATAATACTATGACTATGGATATTTAATTATTAAACCGTTATGGATTGATACTGTCTCATATCTTGTAATCCGGAACTAATCATAAGGACTTTTATCATTTATATATTAAAGTAATCAAATTACAAAATGATAAAATGCAATTTCCATTGTCACATAGTTAATTTGTACAAAAACCACAATGTCTTTTACAAATAGTGACGTTATGGGTCATAATTGTCTAACATATATGGTCTGCACTCGGGATACAACTCCACGTACAACTTGGAAACAGTTACGCATGTCTTCCATTACTTTATCATTATTATATTGTTGTGTGATTGTCTTATCGTTATGGTTTCGTTCTTATCTTACTATGCATGATTTTGTGTCTTATGGTTATCGATTTTAAGCAAGTTGTGCCTTCTGTTATATATTGTCATATTTTATGTTTCTGACTTATGCAGCATTTCCGGCCAGACTTCCATCAAGTTTGGTCAGACATTAATTGTATAAACCGGCAAGATACATTTAATTCAAATTTTATTATTGCGTTGATAATTTCTAGAGATTCTAAAATTTCCTAATTTATTCTTATATCGTTATTTTTATTATGATTGTGTCGTGCATGCTATATAAACTGTTGTTGTGTGATACTGCATTATAAGACATGTGGATCCTCTTTTGAACCTGGATATTATATTGGTATAAGTAAGTGGTCATTCCTAACCCAAACAGGTTTAAGGTCGGCCTTGTGATGGGTGTAGTGCGGCCTTAAATCATTCACAATGTCTTATACTAGGTGGTGACTCCTTTATTCTCCATTCAGTTCCTCTATAAGACTATTTGTACTCTCTACAGGCTGCAAGCCCAACAGTGTCATGGTCGCCGACGTCATAGGCATAGCGGTAATCCAGCTTTGCTCCTACAGATGGCGACTTCACTGGGATAAAGAATCAGCCCCAAAAAAATCCTTATAGTATCCATGGCAAGATTGAGGTGAATCATCTCTTCATTCTTTTTGTATACCCTTCAAGTCTGACGGCGTCGCATATCGTGAAATCACTTTCACTCAAGGCAATGGATCACTATGTGATGATAACCATCACTTGTTGGCACTTACCTTTGAGGTATAAAAAATGTGAGTCCATTGGTCTTTCGACCTCTTGGGTGGGGAGACCTACAATTGGAAAACCCCTTATTGAGCCCACATGTGAGCCAATAGTTGTTTTTCCCTAAGAATAAACCTTCATACTACATGTGTTTGGGCCCTACCCGTTTTAAGTGGATTGTCCTCTTACCATGGGACATAAACTTGTTGGGCTTTTTTTTCAATTGTGACAAGTTTGTTATCCAAGATAATTGGGTTAATTACTTCGAAACGTTAGTGGGGCCAACTTGTATGACAACCTTGTTGGACTTAAAGTATTTGGTTAAGGTTCAAATATTCTAAAGCAAAAGGTATGCCTCGTTTGGCCCACTTGGACGTTCTTAAATATTTCTTGGCGTATCCCCAATAGCCATGATTATCGAAGTTCCAATTCATCTTTTTAAAACAATGGTTCGATCCTCATATTAGGCTTAGTCATTTTATAAATTGGTGGCCTTTGTCTTTTAATGATGGAATGGAACCAAAGTAGCCAAGGTTTACCATTTATCGTAGGAGAAAAAGAGTTTGTGTACCCCCTGTTGGTGCATGAGCTAAGCCATACATAGGAAGAGATGTTGGACCTACCACGCGTGTGAGAGAAATAAGGCTGGAAGGATATGTGCTCATATTTGAGTACACCATGTATCTCATGCATTGTATAGATACATACATTATGCTAACACATTGTTATGCAGCCATCATAGCGGTTCGTTGGGTTAAAGAAATAGGCAGATTAGTCAGAGGTCGGTTAATAAGCTCCGAAATAGTTTGTAGTGAGAGTTCTCATATAGACCAGTTAGAGACAACCATGAATAAAATGGCAGAACAGATTCATAACTTGGTCACTGCTCTTGCCAACCTTGGACATGGTGTTCTTAGATAAGCTTGTCATTTTTTATAAATATTGAATAGTGAGATAATTGAGAAATGAGAATAAGAAATTGAAGATGAGAGAATTGTAGAAATTGAGAGAATTGAGAAATTGTGTGTGAAAAAATGGCCCATGTTTATACATTTTTGGATTATTTTTGTGATACCTAAAATGCTCCTAAAACTAGCCATTTTATTAATGTTATTAAAGGTAATTTAGTAATTATTCTAAAAAAATTAATTTTTTGTTTTGTCAACGATTCAGGTTCGAACCGTTGGAACCGTCCAGTTCCATTCGGTTCGGCTAGGGGCGAACCCTAACCAAACCGAATAATTCTGATTCTGGTTCTGGTTCTGGAACCAGAATCGGTTGGAACCAACCGGTTCGATTCCAGTTCGGTTTCAATTCCGAACCGGAACCGTGGCCGGATCTAAGTAAAAGTACACTACTCCAAAGGAAAAGGGAAAAGCCCACTGAAATTGAACTAGAATAAAGTTGGCTGAGACATTTAGGGATGGCAAAAAAGCTCGGGCCCGGTCCAGCCCGGGCTTTGGCCCGACCCGAGATAAAAAAAAATCTCGAACCGGGCCTTAGAAGTATAGGCACGACTCGGGCCCGGGCTTAAAAAATATATTTTATATATATTTTATATTTATATAATAAATTATTTTTATATTTTTATATTTATATTTATATAAATATAATTTTATATATATAATTTTTTATTATTAAAAAATCGGCCGGGTATTTTCCGGAACCGGGCTTAAAGAAACATTCCCGAGCTCGGGCCGGGCTTATCAAAGCCCGGGCCCGGCCCGACCCATTACCACCCTAAGAGACATTTGCTCAAACAATGTCCATGCAAGAGACATTAACAAATTCAATTATTTTGAGTTTCAAGAAGATGGAATTTATTGGCTGATATGCATAGGTGGTTTTGGGGAAAGTCAATATGGGTGATCGGCCGAAGTCTTTAATTTTGACCCAAAATTAAGACCCTTGAATCTAAAAAATTTCAATTTTTAATATGTAATGACATTTTTTTTATCTTTTATCAGTAAAAGCCTCATGCTAAAATGCAATATATGACAAAAGGTGGGCAGGACTCCCTTTACAAGTCCCTATAGTTTTACTCCTATTTTTTCGAAGAGAAGTTGTTTTCGAAATTCGAACCCGTTAATTAAGTGGATATCAAGATAACATTTACCCATTGCGTTAGGCATGACCTTATATGACCACAAAAAAATACATTCTTCAACATTTATAATTATCTGTAGA
This sequence comes from Zanthoxylum bungeanum, assembly GCA_019454045.1. Classification (NCBI taxonomy): domain Eukaryota; kingdom Viridiplantae; phylum Streptophyta; class Magnoliopsida; order Sapindales; family Rutaceae; genus Zanthoxylum; species Zanthoxylum bungeanum. The sequence continues at coordinate 5,170 of SKCR01001629.1, read as the reverse complement.
TCTTGTAAGAATTTCGGATGGAACAAAACTTCATTTCAAGACAACATTCTGCAGGAATTGACATCAAACATCTAATATAGTTGGTAATTCAAACTCAAAACAGATCTTTATAGACTTGATCTATGGCACATTAAATCCAAGTCCTCATTTAGAATTAATCAAATAAAATTCGAAAAGTTCCTATCAATGGTATTGACAAACTTGAGCAGTGCCAAAATGCACACATTAAAGCAGCTATTTGAGAAGCATTACCGAACAAACTAACCGAAGAACCGAATGACAGAATTCAATGTGTAGGATAGCACATAAAACTTGTGTTATGCCTTCTTCTTTTTGGACTTGAGGGTCACAAATCCGATGAATATGCATAAGAAGCAGAGAAGCACAACACCAATAGATACAGGTATAAGTATGGCATATTCTTGAGGTAGGAAATACTGGTGGATGAAGTGATCACTGTCTACAAATGGCTGAAAAGCCATTAAACATTAGTCATATGCGATGCGAAGTTTACAAAAATGCCAGTACTATATATTAAAGGAAGTATTGAATACTGACCAGGATGATGACCCAAAACGTGTAATAGGTGAACATAGATAAGCTGATAAAAGATAATAAGAACCCAACTGCTCGGTCTGCTAATTCCATTTGGATTGTCACAGCTTCAAATGTTTGTAAACCGCTATAAGGCAGATTGATAACTTCCAATTAGAACTCAGAAGAAGTGTTATAAGAAAACATGCATAGTGATACATGCAGACATGTTGACCAAGTTATTTAAGTACGAAAATATAGTTCAACTCCCTTTCCGTAAGTTCTTTAAGTGCTTGTTCAAGTTCTCTTAAATATTCTTTTGCTGAGATAAAAGAATTCTATATGGACCACTTGTGTAGAGTCTCTATTCTCACTTATTAATTGTATTAATAATACTGCAAGTGACATAAATTTACATCATCATCTACATGAAGAGGATATGGATTCTTGGCAATAATGCTATTAATGTTCAACTGATAGAATCAAGTACATCCAAGATCAGGTTCCACCCAGGAAGTCTTTCAGGTTCTAACACGAGACTTCCAATAACTATGGCATTTTCCAACAGCATCATGCAAACACTAATATCATCTTCAGTTTCCAGCACATTAGTGAACCAAAAGTTAAGGCCGAAATGAATAACATCTTTCAGCATTCCCTTCCGCAGACATACTAATATATTATAGGAATGATAAAACTACCCAGCTCATATATAATTGCCCCTAAACTCTGATTGCATCTTATTAACAACATATGTCTGTTCATATCACTGGAAAATCATGATTCACTACTCCTTCCACAAGTTTCGTCATAGGGAGCCAACTGATATTCTCATCTTAGGGGCTTTTTTTTGTTTTTCAATGTTTTTTTATCTTCTACTCTGACTTCAGTTCCAAGAGACACTTCTCCAGTTAAGGCTTGAGTCAAATCACTTAATTGAGTTCCTACCAGTGGTTTTGTCGCTTCTAGCTTAGGTTTATCCAATAAAATTATCACAATCAATTTTATAATTGTTACTTGGGCTTTCCAAAAGCATTGGAATTCTTTAACCCAAACAACATTAGTCACTTCCTATTTCGGCAATGCTTTATATGAAAAGTTTGATTCTATCAATAGCAAAATCTAGCAACAATTCTACCAGCCATACAATTTTCATTTCACTTGAACACAAGTCCAAATTTGGCAAACAGGGCACAACCGGACTGGATTGAACCACTACTTGGAATTTGGGACAGGATTGATTGGAAACGATGTAATTGGATTTGGTGCAGATTGATGACTAAGAGGGTAGAGTATTAGACTGGACCGTATAGGCTAGTCATATGTAAGGATTATGGTTGCCAAAACATCAAACCCTGGCTCTATTTAGGAAAGACTGCTCGCTCTCTCAAATATGAAATCATGGTTCAAACTTTTTGAGGTTCTACCCTTTTCCCTACCCCCAACAACTTCTTTTAAATACCATCAGTATTATACAGAAAATCAAAAAGTTATTTTCAATATATGTAACATAATGTTTTTTGTCTCAAGAAGTTGGGGAATAATCAGCAAAAAAATTGTTTGGTGACCAGCTGTAGTCTTCATTGCAATCAATAGACAAAGGCTCGAAGTTTGATCCACCACTTTGGGCAAAGAGATGAGACAGTCTATCCGCCTTTACACATGAGAAATCACTCACCGACAGACAAGAGATCAACAACGTCTATTTATTGCATTGAAGACTACGGCTGATCACTAAACAAGACCATATAATTGTTCAAATGGGAGCTATCATGAACCATGACCAACAAATATATACCCATAGACCCAATTTCAACAGAAGTGAAACACATATAAAGACACAACACAATAGACAAACAAGATCTCTACATAATTAATGGTCATTCAATAAAACAGTTTTATAAAATATCAATTTACACAAATATAACCAACCAGTACAAAACATGAGAATTCATTTTCTCTCATCATTATGAATTTTCGCTGCAGCATTCGAAACACATGAGATTACCCCCAGAAAAAAAAAAAAAAAAAAAAAAAAAAAAAAAAAAAAAAAAATCTTTGAGAAATGTTATCAAGCAGGTTGTGTGCAGTATTATGTTTTGTAAAATTTGCAACTAAAATCAAACATTATATAATCATCAGCTTTCATTGTTCCGAGTCATTTACTTCAATGAACTAATAACTATACAAAAATAATAACAAATCTAACGGTTATTCAACGCAGATCATCAAATGGAAAAATTACAAAATTGCAAGTGAAAAAATCGTGAAACAATTTAAAACATTTTGGTACCTGTTGCTGTTATCGTCGCAAGAATTTTCAATGTTGCTTCTTCCGTTCTCTAGTTCTTTTGAAACTGGCCTCAATTTATTTGGTCTCATTAGTCCAAGCCCAACATGATCGGATTTTGAAAAATTCACCATATTTTAATTATTTTTTATTTAAATTCGATATAAGAAATTAATTTAATATTTTAAAAATTAGATTTTCTTAATATCTTAAAAATGTTAATAAATAATATTTAAATTTGATAATAAATTTTTCCAAACTCGACTCATTTATGACTCTTTTCTTTTTTCCATAAATATTGACTTTAATATTATTTGCATCTTTATTTTACTATCTCTATTCTTACATTAATTTTGTTTTAAGCATGGTAACATGATGGTAATTGAGAAGCTGTTTAGTTGATTTTCCTATTAACAACACGTCTACATAAAATTTAGGATGATTTTTTTAGTTTACTTATTATATAATGAAGGTTTGTCTGTCAACTTCAGCAAATTATTTTATATTATAGAACTATTTGAAAACTATCAATCACGTCCCTTGATTTTTTATTTTTAGGTCGGACATATTTAAATATATTTTTAGATACTTATTCACATGATCAGTGAAATATTCACTATTCACGTGAACAATGTCGTGAATATTGAATTTGTTTTAGTTGGACATTTAAATATATTTTTAGATTTGTAACTATAATTGAGTATTTATAATTGTCATTGTAACTGAGAGATATGAATGAGTATTATGTATCAATGTATGTGAATATATTGTGACTGAGAAATTGTAATTAAGTATTAGTAACTGTCATTATGATGGAGAATTGTGTCTGTAATTGACATTGTTTGATATGATCCAATTTAAGAGAATTGAGCAATATTCAAGTCTAAAATACAGAGTTTCAAAATTTAAAAAAGCCCAAAATACATCAAGAAATATGTTCTTGGTCAAATTCCATTAAAGAGTTTTAAGAGAAGTCCACATATGTAATGACGGCAGGATTTGTGCAGCCTTCGTATATTGACTATAACTTTTTCATATGCTGTCCAATTTGAGTTTTTCAAGTTGCGTTAGAAATGACTCAAAGATCTACAATTTTGTAGCTCAACTCAAAAATAGATTCAGAGTCCTTCCTGGTCAAAATTCGATCGCAATGAATTTCTATAGCTTCATGTTATATGTTTTTAATTTTATGTTATGTTTAAGTGATGAACTGAACTCTAATGTTATTTTAAAAGCTCATGCACAAGATTTTGAATCTTATTTAGCTTAAGATTTAGTCTCATTAGTTCAATTAGGATTTCTTTTAAGTATTTTAATTTAATTAACTTTCCTTATTTAAGTTAACTTAAGATTTTACAATGAGCATATTTAAAGGTGCATTTAGCTTGTAATTTTCATGGAGAATTTTAAACAAAGAATAGCCATTGACGTTTAACACCTAAGTGTGTGTGAGAGTGTATTCTCTCTTGGTTCTTGACTATCAAGAATTAACAAATATTAACGATCTTTGTGGTATCTCTAAATACCTAGCAAGATTGCTTCAAGAATACAGAATGATTGTTGGAGGCAGGTTCTATAGTCAACTTGATCTTGGAGAGGTTTGTTTCCTAACAAAACGGGTTCAATGTTCTGACAATAAATAAAGAATAGTTTTCAATAACATGTTTCTTGGGGTTTAACTTGATTTTGAAAGGGTTTTGTTCTAACAAAATCTTGATTTGCGGTTCTTGAGGTTTCGTACAAACAAAGCTTCTGCAAGGGTGTTCTAAGTTAGTCTTGTATGTTTGTGAGTCTTTTACATGTTTAAGTAAAAAAATTAAAAATATCAGTTTCGATTTTCTTAAGAGTCATATTAATTTTTATGTTCTTTTGTATTCTTCTTATTTAAAAGTCTTTAAGTTGTTCTTGAATCAATAAAATACCAAAAAACAGAGAGAGAAAAGTTTCATCTATTCTTGAGTAAAGGTTTGGATTCGAGGACGAATCTTTTCAAGGAGAGATGGAATGATGTGATCCAAGGTACGAGAATTATGCATTATTCAAGTCTAAAATAAAGAGTTTCAAAATTTAAAAAAGCCCAAAAATACTCAAGATACATTAAGAAATAGGTTCTTGGTCAAATTTCATCAAAGAGTTTTAAGTGAAGACCACATAGGCAATAACGACGGGATTTGCATAGTCTTTGTATATTGGTTATAACTTTTTCATATGAAGTCTGATTTTAGTGATTCAAGTTTTTTTAGAAAGAGGATTCGAAGATTTATAACTTTACAGCTCAACTCAAAGACGAATTTGAAATCCTTACTAGTTAAAATTCGATCGCAATAAATCCCTACAGCTTTAGAT
>SKCR01001628.1:0-28188 GCA_019454045.1 Zanthoxylum bungeanum | reverse complement strand
ATAACATTCACAGTCTTAAATTTTTCAAACACGTACTTTTATGTGTTTGCACATGTCAAAGAAACCATGATCTAAGAACCCCTCAGATCTCTGTTTGTTTTGTTTATTGACGCTTAAACATCTTAGTAAGTTAAATATAATTTCATATGTGGCTGTAGATACATGTACATGCATCCATTCAAACAGACACATCTGTTCTTGGCTCTTAACCACTGTCTGTTTATAGTGAAAGAACATCATTTGTTTCTAAGAGATTAAGTTACTTACAGAATGAAGATCAACACCATCTTGTTCTAGGCCATAAAACTTTTCATCAAAATTCTGCACAACTGAGTTCAGGAATTGGCAAGACTACATAGAGAAGCAAGAATGAGTAAAGAGAAGTGCAAATCTGTAAGCACATGCTCCAAATTAGTTTTAAGGGTAAATTTGGTTATCTTTCTTGCAATACACACACATATATGGGTACTTACAGACAGAAGATGATCAACTCCAGCAGGTTCAATATTGTAGAACATTTCACCAGAATTGTGCTAGTAAAAGACCAAAACATTATTAATAAATAATTCCAAGATTCTTGAAACAAAGTAGAGATCCATTGCAGGTGATTTCCCTATTGAAACAATGTAGACGAAAATGTTTTTGAAGTCTACTTTGTCAAAGCATATTGAAGAATCGAGTACAACAATTTTTGTAGTCTATTCATTTCGTTAATATGCTAAATGAAGTTCATATGCTTCAATTTTTTTAATTTTGAATTGTTAAATTTTATATTTATTTTTGGATTTCGTCAATTTTAATAGTTTTATTTCAATTCTTTTATATTTTTTAATTTTATATATATATATATATATATGCATATTATTTTTATTATTTTTTCCACACCTGGGTCTATCCGGGCCAGACCCGTATGATCCCGAGTCCGGATCCGGATTCGCCTGGGTCCTAATTTTTAAGACTCGAGACGAATTTTTTAACCCCAGGGTCTCCTTGTCATGCCTATTTATTTTAAGTTATTATAATCTTCTGTCACATATATATTATTAGTAGTACACAGTTAAATTTTATTATATTAATATTATTGGCTTATAACATGTCCCTGGATTTTTTATTAGTTTTATTTCAATTCTTGTATATATATATTTTTAATTATATTATATATATAATTTTGAATTGGAGAAGCAGGCGACAGGCAGCAAGCAGCACACACCTTCTCGCTTAAATTAAAAATTTGTTTATTACATTTTCGTCCTTGAACTTGTTATGTAATTACTGTAGCAGATTAGATTTTTGTTTACTAATTACTATTAGTTGTTACTTATTTTTCTCTCTAATTAAGAATATTTTTGTTTTTAAGCGAGGTGTAGTTTTTTTTTCCGCAATTTGTTCGTCAAATCAACCAATCGAACAATCAACACACAAGATTTTTACCGTGGTTCGCCGGAAAGATTCCCGACTACATCCACGTTGAACTCCGGAATAGGGAGCTCGCTGCACTAATCAATTTCAAGATTACACACGGAATCTTGAATCCGTTTACAAATCGTAATTCCCCAAATCTCACGAAGAACCCTAATCTCTAAAAGTGACAATCTCTCAAATCCCTATTGAAGATTACACTAACTTGGACTTAGGGAATAGGCTTAACACTTAGCCAATTATTTAAGGAATACAAATAATGAAAACTTCTATCTAATACTAAATCTAAGTGCCCTTTATATAGGATGAGCAATTAAAAGGTAATTGGACAACGGCAAGGATTGTGCCACGTGTCCCTCATCCAACGGATGACAAGGGCTTCACATTTTACAATCTCCACCTTGAAGCCCCAAAAACATTCATCACTCCCAATCATACATAAAGACACACAAAGGCCAAAACAGCACAGCAAACTCACCTACTCTCATCATCGATCATGTCGGCTGCAAGGTCAGCCAACCCCCACATGTAACAGCTTCATGCAGTGGGAGAGTTTGGTTGCAGACACAATCTTTGTCCCCATGTCCGATGGGTTTTCTTCTGTTGGAACCTTCTTCATTCCAATCTTACCACTTATTTCATGACTTGAAATTAACGCACAGAAATACAAATCACTAGTTGAGTAATCATACCTGCTAGGAGGCCTTACCTGCCTCCTAATCCTGTCTCTTGCTAGCTGGTAGTTGGCCAATGTGTCTTGTGGTGTTTCATCATGTTGCTCAGATTGATCCACTTGACCTACTGTGTCCTCTTCAATTTGTTCTTGTATCTCTGCTACTTCATTCCTGTTTTCCTCCGGGATATCTCTTCTCGGTTGAGAGTCCTCAGATGTCTCCGAGCCTGACATGTCACCAACTTGACCAGTGGTCCTTGATGTCCCGGGCTCCACCTGCATCTGAGCTCCACCTGCAAGATCAAAATCTGCTAGATCCTTTTCTAAGGCACCTGCATTCTTGTTAGTAGATTTACAAGGAAAACAAAGTTCATTGAATATAACATCCCGACTAACTATGACTTTGACTCCAGGTGACTCCCTTTCCCATAACCTATACCCCTTAGTCCCTTCTTGATATCCTAAGAAAACACATTTGATAGACCTAGGTTCAAGTTTACCTACTGACTGGTGAGCATAGGCTTCACAGCCAAATACTCTCAAGTGGGCTAACTTATGAGCCCTACCAGACCAGATCTCTTCTGGGCTCTTAAACTGAACTGAACTATTAGGGCTAAGGTTAATCAAATGAGTAGCAGTGTTGAGGGCTTCACCCCAAAAGGCCCTCGGAAGTTCGGAAGAGAATAACAAACATCTGATCCTTTCTAATAGGGTCCTATTCATTCTCTCCGCAACTCCATTCTGTTGAGGGGTGTTTCTAACAGTCCTATGTCTAAGGATACCCTCACTAGTACAGTATTGATCAAACTCAGTATTACAAAATTCTAAGCCATTATCAGTTCTTAAGACTTTTACTTTGTTACTAGTTTGATTTTCTACTAATACTTTCCATTCTTTAAATTTAGTCAAAGTTTCATCCTTTGACTTAAGTAAGAATGTCCATACCTTCCTACTGTAGACATCAACAATAGAGAGGAAATATTTCTTACCCCCATGAGTCTGGACCTTTGCTGGTCCCCACAGATCACAATGTAGATACTCCAGACTCGCCTTTGACAAATGAATTCCAGTTGGGAAGCTCTGTCTGTGCTGTTTGCCCATCACACAGATCTCACAAAACTCAAGTGGCTTCAACTGGTCCTTTCCAAATTGTCCCTGCTTGCTGAGTACCTGCATTCCTTTCTGGCCTACGTGGCCAAGTCTCAAGTGCCATATATTAGTCATGTCAACATTAGAAGTTAAAGCAGAAAAGGGTTTATCCGAGAATACATGTTGGCCATTTAGAACATACAATCCATTTCTCTTTATACCAGTTAGGATCAGTTTATTACCCTTAGATATGTGCATGTTACCATTGTGCGCTTTATATGTGAAACCTAATTCATCTAGTGTTCCTAGTGATATCAGGTTCCGTTTCAGGTCAGGTACATATCTAACATCAGTAAGGATCCTAACTTTACCATCATGGAGTTTAAGTGTTATGTCCCCAACTCCCTGTATCCTACAAGTATTGTCATTACCCATATACACAGTCCCTTGGTCAGAATTTCTAAAGTTGACAAACCAGTCCCTATACGGACTCATGTGAAAGGAACACCCGGAGTCCAGAATCCATTCTCTACTAATGTGATCTCTACACACAGTCAATGCCTCAGATAGGCACATCGACTCCTTTTCGGCAGCCACAGTAGCACTGCCTTCATTTTCCTGTTCCCTTATGAACTTATAACAATTCCTTTTAAGGTGTCCCATCTTCCCACAATGATAGCACTTCTTGTCACTATTCTTATTCTTATCCTGTTTATTCTTTTTATTCCCTTTAGGTTCTTAGTTATTAGCCTGATGATTATTCGGACCATTATATTTCCTTTCATTTTTTCCCTTCACGAATAAATTCGCTCCACCTCTCATACTGGTTCTAAGTTCTAGCTCTCTAGCCCTTATACCAGATATCACCAAGTCTAGCCTAGGTACAACTCCTGTGTACTGTAGAGAGTTCTTAACGACACTATATTCTTCAGGCAATGCATTTAATAGAATCATAGCTTCGCTAGAGTCTCCTAGGGCTTGGTCAGTTCCTTTAAGGATTTGGGTCATTTTCGTGAATTCGTCCAAATTATCATCAATCGACTTATTAGTATCCATCTTGTAATTAAACAAATTACCCTTTAAGAACACTAAATTTGGTGCAGAAATAACAGAGTATAAGGATTCGAGTTTACCCCAGAGTTGAATGGCAGTGTCCATTCCGTCAACCTTTCTGATGACCGAATCTCCAAGGTGAAGGAAAATCAGATTGTATGCCTCTTCCAAGATTTCATCCTTCGTTTCCTTTTCCATCTTTGGCCATTTTTCTGGATCCGGTTCCAGTGCCAAAGCCACCTTATGGTGGGAAAGCAGAACTCTCATTTTCTTCTTCCATGTGGTGAAATCCCCTTTTCCGTCAAAGATACCAATGTCGAGTCTCATATTCGACATTTTATTTCCCTTTGATTCAGACACTTAACTTGGCAGTACACTTTTGCAATCCTCTCGGCTATTACTCAATTCGCCCAGAACACTCGGCAATTCACTGCTCCAATTTTTGCCCTAACTCCCTTAGGCAGAAACGCAACCAATCCAAACACCACTTTGGCAACACAGTGCCTAATCACTCACTCGGCAGCACAGAACCTAAATCACCCAGACAACTAAGCCTTCAACACCCAAACTTTCTGAAATCGGCAATACAAGGTCAGACTTGCCAAACACCAGTGACAGTTCTACACACTCAAACTGCCTAAGCCAATTAGGCTATCCACACAAACTGCCTAAACTCAATTCAATCCCCTAATCCAACAGAACTTGAATTTCCCAATTAACAACTTCACTTCAGGTCCACCAGAACAACACATTCACCCTGCCTTAAACCAATTTTAATCAAACAGGAAGAACAACATAAACAGATTCGGTAATTACCCAATCTTCTCTAACACAACTGGACAGTTCACACAAGACTAATCTACGCACCACACCCTCGGCTAATGATTTCCCCAATCTACAACTCCAACAGCACTCAAATTCCAAATTGTAACACAGAGATCCAACTTTTAGTTTTAATTACCAATTGCAATTCACACAGCAATTTAAATTTTTTCCAGGTTGCGACTCATGCAGGAAGTGGCTTTACCAAAACTCAGATCTAGGTTATTTGTCTTTGTTCTTGGTCAGCCGATTTCCCTCAGCAGCTCAGTCGGTTGGTTTGGTCACCTGAAGACTCTGGCTTGTTCTTGAATCAGCAGCTCTGTCGGTTGGTTCGCAGTTTAATCCTTCAAGCAGTAAGAGTCTTGATTGACCAATCTTCTGGATCTTGATTGTTTGCAGATTTTATCTTGGTCTGCAGATCTTGATCGGTATGCAGTTGTCTTCTTGTTCTTGATCTGTGAACTCAGAAAGTATTTTTTTCGTCTAACTCAGTCTCTAATCTTGGACTGGGTCTCGTCACCTTGGGAGCCTTCTCGGCAATCAAGAGGGGTTCAGCTTCTTTCTTGATCGGCAACCCAAGAAGGATGTGTGACTGACTTCTGATCTTGATTTCGTCGAGGGCTCGTTTCTCTTATCTTGCGTCTTGATTGATCATTTTTTGGGGTTTGTTTGTTTCTTCACCGAGACTACGTAGGAGGCCAATTCTTGGGCCTTTTGAGCCTTTTTGACAAGGAGCTCCAAGAAACCAAAAAATTCCTCCGGCCCAGTTATCTTGATTGGGCTCTGATACCAATTGTTAGTTTTTTCCGCAATTTGTTCGTCAAATCAACCAATCGAACAATCAACACACAAGATTTTTACCGTGGTTCGCCGGAAAGATTCCCGACTACATCCACGTTGAACTCCGGAATAGGGAGCTCGCTGCACTAATCAATTTCAAGATTACACACGGAATCTTGAATCCGTTTACAAATCGTAATTCCCCAAATCTCACGAAGAACCCTAATCTCTAAAAGTGACAATCTCTCAAATCCCTATTGAAGATTACACTAACTTGGACTTAGGGAATAGGCTTAACACTTAGCCAATTATTTAAGGAATACAAATAATGAAAACTTCTATCTAATACTAAATCTAAGTGCCCTTTATATAGGATGAGCAATTAAAAGGTAATTGAGACAACGGCAAGGATTGTGCCATGTGTCCCTCATCCAACGGATGACAAGGGCTTCACATTTTACACGAGGTGTTGTAAATGATTTGTAAATGAAGGCAGTGCCGATAATAAACTGTAGGTTTTACTTCAATATTAAAGGAGTGTTGAAGGGAACTTCTTTTCAGGAAGAATATATGCATTGATATGTATATGCAGCTCAATCATGGGGAACCGCCTGTCCGGTCCATTCCCAAAGGTTCTCACCAACATCAAGAACCTGTAGGTCAAAATCTTTTTATAGTTTTTGTTCAATGAAATGTTTTTTAAGGCAGTGCCGATAATAAATGGTAGTTTCAGAGTGCTATCTTCGAATTCTTTCACGGGAAGATTGCCAGCAGAACTTGCCAAATTGACCAACTTGAATGATATGTAAGTGGGAAATTGCTTTATTGCTATGTTACTCATGGGTGTTGAACAAAAGATATGCATATAACGGTTCATTTCTAGACTGCAAATTCAACTCTAGTTACTGGTTTTGGTTTTTTATTTATACGGAAATTGCTATCAATCTGATTATTTGATTTAGACAATGCTGTTGAAGACACTGACAAGATGTCATTTCTTTGATGAATTTTTAAGAGGATAAATGACAATAACTTTTTTGGGAAGATACTTGAATTCATCAGTAAATGGACCAAGATTTAGAAATTGTAAGTTGTCTAATGCTAGCTAATTTATGTTCTGTTGAAGCATTTGCAACAATTTTATTAGGCTACTTTTACAGGCATATCCACGGTAGCTCTCTTGAGGGGCCTATATCTGCTAGCATTTCTGCCTTGACTAGATTAACTGATCTGTACGCAATCGTGAGAGGATTGCTTGTTAACATTTGTTGCTTTCTTTGCTGGTCATGATTTATAGAAGCCAACATGATCCCTTTTTTCACCATAGGTATTTGACAGGTAACAAGCTTACAGGGCCTGTACCTACATATATCTTCAATAGTAACAAAAATGTGTAAGTATATTTTCATGATTCCATTTCAATTTCAGCATCATATTCATGGGGGTGTAATTGCTGATGTTATTCTTAATTTTTTATCTACTGGGATATATCTTTAAATAATTTCACTTGGGAAAGCTCAAATCCAATTGAATGTCCTCGAGGGAGCGTGTGAGTTTAATTTATCATATATTTTCTGTCACTTATATATGCATCCAGCATCCTTATATCTATAGTGATTGAGTGTGTTGAAGCATTTTCCTTGTTTTTGCAGGAACTTAGTTGAGAGCTTCTCCTCATCCGCTAATAAATCGTAAGAATCTTGTGGCATATTGCTAGATATTATACCTGGTTGTAAGAGAAGCTTACTGTTGATTATGATTTTCATATGATTGCTCTCAACTTGGTTTATTTGTCTAAAAAATTAAAAAATTTTGTTGATTGCTGCAAATACTCCATAATTACAATTTTCTATGTTGCAGAGATAAAGTTCATCCATGCCTAAAACACATAATTTTCCTTGTTCTGGATCTGCGGATCAGTGTAAGTTACTGTAAAATGTGAAGCCCTTGTCATCCGTTGGATAAGGGACACGTGGCGCAATCCTTGTCGTTGTCCCAATTACTTCAATTTGCCAATCATATATAAAGGGTGCTTAGGTTGAGAATTGGTTAAGTTTTTCATTATTTGTATTCCCATAATTTTGGCTAAGTGTTAAGCCTATTTCCTAGTCCATGTTAGTGTAATCTTCAATTAGGTAATTTGAGAGATTGACACTTTTAGAGATTAGGGTTATTGTGAGATTTGGGGGAATTACAATTTGTAAACGGATTCAAGATTCTTGAGTAATCTTGATTGATTAGTGCAGTGAGTTCCCTATTCCGGAGTTCAACGTGGATGTAGTCGGGAATTTTTCCGGCGAACCACGGTAAAATCTCACTTCTTGATTGGTTGATTGATTTATGTGACGAACGAATTTGCGATCAAATTCAACAATTGATATCAGAGCTTTATTAAAGTATCCAGTGGGCCGAAGGAATTCTGCTTTGGGTTTCTTTTTGTTAACTGAAGGTTAAAAGCCCAAGAAAAGGACTCCTTCTTAATCTTTCTGTGAAGAAACAAAAAACCCTAAAAATAGTCAATCTTGAAGGGCAAGCAGGTCGGCAGGGTAACAAATTTTTTTTTTTCAAAATGAAGAAAACCTGCTGCCGATTGAAGACTCGAAAAACCAATCGAAGAAACAGCCCGACCAAGATCCATACCAGCCGATCAAACACGAAAAAGAATCTGCTAATCAAGGCCACGATTCAAACCAGCCGAACAAGATTGAAACGAAGGCTCAGTCATCACCGAAGAACAAGATTGAAACGAAGGTTCAGTCATCGCCGAAGAACAAAATTAAAACGAAGATTGAACCAAACCAGTAGACGTAAACAAGATCCAAGACCTCAACCAAGAACAGAACCAGAAAACAAGAAACGCAAGGATAAGAAATCAAGATCAAAAATCTGTCGCCGATCAAGATTACTATCAAGTCATCCCTTGTAGTTGTCGACCAGAGGCTTCATGACCAAACAAGACATGCCCAGATTCTGTTCGGCTTCATTGACGAGAACTGCCCATGTTTCCTTTCCTTTCCTCGTTTGAATTAAATTGAAAGAATTCTGACTGGGCAGGATACTGTGAGAGTTTTTTTTTCAGTAGAAACAGGGTGTGTGTTTCTCTGGTGCACTCGGTTTTGGGTTGAATTTGAGAAAGTGTGGCCTGTATGTGTTGAACTTGCTGTCTTGTTGAGTGATTAGGATCCTGTCCTGCTTGGGTGAGTGATCAGTTAGGCAGTGAATTGCCGAGGGATCTCTGGGCAGATTGGCGGTGAATTGGCGACTGTGTTAGGGCAGATTGGGTTTCGGATTCCCGAATTGTCTTTAGGTAGATTGGTTGAGAATTGGCGACTGTGTTAGGGCAGATTGGGTTCGGATTCCCGGACTGTGTTAGGGCAGATTGAGTGTGAATTACCGATTAAGTGGCTAGGTCAAAAAGAAATAAAATGTCAACTATGAGACTCGACATTGGAGTATTTGACGGAAAAGGGGATTTTACCACTTGGAAGAATTCTGCTTTCCCACCATAAGGTGACTTTGGCACTGGAACCGGATCCAGAAAAAGTGGCCAAAGGTGGAAAAGGAAATGAAGGACGAAATCTTGGAAGAGGCTTACAACCTGATCTTCCTTCACCTTGGAGATTCGGTCATCAGAAAGGTTGATGGAATGGACACTGCCATTCAACTCTGGGGTAAACTCGAATCCTTATACTCTGGTATTTCTTCACCAAATTTAGTGTTCTTAAAGGGAAATTTGTTTAATTACAAGATGGATACTAATAAGTCGATTGATGATAATTTGGATGAATTCACACGAAAATGACTCAAATCCTTAAAGGCACTGACCAAGCCCTAGGAGACTCTAGCGAAGCTATGATTCTATTAAATGAATTGCCTGATGAATATAGTGTCGTTAAGAACTCTCTCCAGTACACAGGATTTGTACCTAGGCTAGACTTGGTGATATCTGGTATAAGGGCTAGAGAGCTAGAACTTAGAACCAGTAGGAGAGGAGGAGCAAACTTATTCGTGAAAGAAAAAATGAAAGGAAATATAATGGTCGGAATAATCATCAGACTAATAACCAAGAACATAAAGGGAAGAAAAAGAATAAACAGGATAAGAACAAAATAGTGACAAAAAGTGCTATCATTGTGGAAAGATGGGACACACTTAAAAGAAATTGTTATAAGTTCATTAGGGAACAGAAAAATGAAGGCAGCGCTACTGTGGCTGCCGAAAAGGGGTTGATGTGCCTATCTGAGGCATTGACTGTGTCTAGTGATCACATTAGTAGAGAATGGATTCTGGACTCCGGGTGTTCCTTTCACATGAGTCCGTATAGGGACTGGTTTGTCAACTTTAGAAATTCTGACCAAGGCACTGTGTATATGGGTAATGACAACACTTGTAGGATACAGGGAGTTGGGGACATAACTCTTAAACTCCATGATGGTAAAGTTATGATACTTACTGACGTTAGATATGTACCTGACTTGAAACGAAACCTGATATCATTAGGAATACTAGATGAATTAGGTTTTACATATAAAGCCCACAATGGGAACATGCACATATCTAAGGGTAAGAAACTGATCCTAACTGGTATAAAGAGAAATGAATTGTATGTTCTAAATGGCCAACATGTATTCTCGGAAAAACCCATTTCTGCTTTAACTTCTAATGTTGATATGACTAATATTTGGCACTTAAGACTTGGCCATATAGGTCAGAAAGGAATGCAGGTACTCAGTAAGCAGGGACAATTTGGAAAGGACCAGTTGAAGCCACTTGAGTTTTGTGAGATCTGTGTGTTGGGCAAACAACACAGACAGAGCTTCCCAACTGGAATTCACTTGTCAAAGGCGAGTCTGGAGTATCTACATTGTGATCTATGGGGACCGGCAAAGGTCCAGACTCATGGGGGTAAGAAATATTTCCTCTCTATTGTTGATTACTACAGTAGGAAGGTATGGACATTCTTACTAAAATCAAAGGATGAAACTTTGACAAAATTTAAAGAATGGAAAGTATTAGTAGAAAATCAAACTAGTAACAAAGTAAAAGTCTTAAGAACTGATAATGGCTTAGAATTTTGTAATACTGAGTTTGATCAATACTGTACTAGTGAGGGTATCCTGAGACATATGACTGTTAGAAACACCCTTCAACAGAATGGAGTTACGGAGAGAATGAATAGAACCTATTGGAAAAGATCAGATGTCTTCTATTCTCTTCCGAACTTCCGAGGGCCTTTTGGGGTGAAGCCCTCAATACTGCTACTCATTTGATTAACCTTAGCCCTAATAGTTTCGTTCAGTTTAAGAGCCCAGAAGAAATCTAGTCTGATAGGGCTCAGAAGCTTGCCCACCTTAGAGTGTTTGGCAGTGAAGCTTATGATCACCAGTCCCTAGGTAAACTTGAACCGAGGTCAATCAAATGTGTTTTCCTAGGATATCAAGAAGGGACAAAGGGGTATAGGTTAAGGGAAAGGGAATCACCTGGAGTCAAAATCATAGTTAGTCGGGATGTTATATTCAATGAACTGTGTTTTCCATGTAAATCTACTAACAAGAATGCAGGTGCCTTAGAAAATGATCTAGCAGATTTTGATCTTGCAGGTGGAGCTCAGATGCAGGAGGAGCCAGGGACATCAAGGACCACTGGTCAAGTTGGTGACATGTCAGGCTCGGAGACATCTGAGGACTCTCAACCGAGAAGAATTACCCCGGAGGAAAACAGAAATGAAGTAGCAGATATACAAGAACAAAGTGAAGAGGACACAGTAGATCAACTGGATCAAACTGAGCAGCATGATAAAACGCCACAAGACACATTGGCCAACTACCAGCTAGCGAGAGACAGAAGTAGGAGGCAGGTAAGGCCTCCTGCCAGGTATGATTACTCAACCAATGATTTTTATTTCTGTGCATTAATATCAAGTCATGAAATAAATGGTATTGAGCCTGCTAGCTTAGGAGAGGCATTAAAGTATACCCATAAAATTGAATGGGAAGCGGCTATGGAAGAGGAGATGTCTTCCCTTAGGAAAAACCAAACTTGGACTTTAGTTCCTAAACCTAACAATCAGAAGTTGGTTGAGTGTAAGTGGCTGTTTAAGGTCAAAGAAGGACTACTGCCTAGTGACCCTGTTAGGTTTAAAGCCAGACTTGTAGCAAAAGGATTTACTCAACGGGAAGGGATAGACTATAATGAAATTTTCTCACCTGTAGTTAAATTTAAAACTATTAGAATGATGTTAGCTCTAGTAGTGCAGTATAATCTTGAATTGGAATAATTAGATGTGAAAACTGCTTTTCTACATGGGGAATTAGAAGAGAAAATTTACATGTCTCAGCCTGCGTGTTTTATAGAAAAAACCATCCTGAGTATGTTTGTCTGCTTAATAAATCCTTATATGGTCTTAAACAATCACCTAGGCAATGGTATAAAAGATTTGATACTTTTGTGCTTAGTATTGGATTCATAAGGAGTAAATATGATAGTTGCTTCTATTTCATGATTGATGAAAAATGTCATGTGTATTTGTTATTGTATGTAGATGACATGCTTCTTATCTCTGAATCAATGCATGCTATTAACAATCTTAAAGCAGTTAAACAGTGAGTTTGACATGAAAGACCTAGGTAGTGCAAAGAGAATCCTAGGTATGACCATTGATAGAGATAGAAGTAAGAATTGTCTTAAAATACATCAGTCCACATATTTGCAAAAGGTAGCATCTAGATTTGGAGTAAGTGGCTGTAAGCCGGTTAGTCAACCTCTTGCTAGTCACTGTATTTTGTCTAAGTCACAAAGTCCTACTAATAGGTATGAGATGATAAAAATGGAAAATGTACCTTATGCAAATGTTATTGGTTCTGTGATGTATGCCATGATTAGTACTAGACCTGACTTGTCTTATGCTGTATCTTTATTAAGTAGGTTTATGTCTAATCCAGGTGGAGCACACTGGAGTGCTTTACAATGGTTTTAAGATACTTGAATAGTACTATTGATTATGGCTTATGTTTTAACAAATCTAAAGTTTTAGATTTGGTAGGGTATGTTGATTCTGATTTTGCAAGTGACAGAGACTCGAGAAAGTCAACCACAGCTTACTATTTCACACTTGGTGGAAATTGTATCAGCTGGAAGTCAAGCCTGCAACCGTTGGTTACACTCTCAACTACCGAAGCAGAGTATATAGCCATAACTGATGTGCTCAAGTAAGCCATTTGGCTTCAGGGTATCTTAACCGAAATACAACAGCTGCAGGGTAAGGCAGTTGTGTATTATGACAGTCAGAGTGCAATTCATCTGAGCAAGAATCCAGTACATCCTGAGAGAACCAAGCACGAGAAATTATCTCAAACGGTAAGATTGAGATTAAGAAGGTTCCAACAGAAGATAACCCATCGGACATGGGGACAAAGATTGTGACTGCAACCAAACTATCCCACTGCATGAAGCTGTTGCATGTGGGGGTTGGCTGACCTTACAGCCGACATGAACGATGATATGGGAGTAGGTGAGTTTGCTGTGTTATCTTGGCCTTAATGTGTTCTTGTGTATGATTGGGAGTGATGGATGCCTTTGGCTTCAAGGTGGAGATTGTAAAATGTGAAGCCCTTGTCATCCGTTGGATAAGGGACACGTGGCGCAATCCTTGCCGTTGTCCCAATTACTTCAATTTGTCAATCATATATAAGGGGTGTTAAGGTTGAGAATTGGTTAAGTTTTTCATTATTTGTATTCCCTTAATTTTGGCTAAGTGTTAAGCCTATTTCCTAGTCCATGTTAGTGTAATCTTCAATTAGGTAATTTGAGAGATTGACACTTTTAGAGATTAGGGTTATTGTGAGATTTGGGGGAATTACAATTTGTAAACGGATTCAAGATTCTTGAGTAATCTTGATTGATTAGTGCAGTGAGCTCCCTATTCCGGAGTTCAACGTGGATGTAGTCGGGAATTTTTCCGGAGAACCACGGTAAAATCTCGCTTCTTGATTGGTTGATTGATTTGTGTGACGAACGAATTTGCGATCAAATTCAACAGTTACTCTGGGCTTAGAAAAAACTCCCGCTAAGTTTTCTTCTTATATAATCCCATAAATGATTCAAAAATGAAATTCAATTCTGACTGAATATTTGGAAGCAAATGTTGTGATGAAACACACACAATAGAGGAGAAATGAGAGAAAACTCTTCTTTATATCACAAATGAAGAATTACAAAGCTTACCAAAAATTTTACAAAAAACTCTCAAAATACACTCTCAACTCTCTGTGTTTCACTCTCTGGATCTTGGGATGATGAATACATGATCTTGGGCTCCCTTTTATAGTGCCAAAATCGTGTGAACAGTACCTCACGGTTTTGGACACGTTTTGCCAGTTTCACTCTGCTTGCTGGCTTCTCACACGTCTTTTGCATGGCTGTCTTCCTCATGCAAAAGCATGAGCAAGCATGAGCTGGAACCACAATAAATCTCTCCATCGGTGAAGATTTCCCAAAATCTGAGCCGACCATCAATTATCCAAACCGGATCCTTAAAAGGATCCTCCTCTGGCTGCATCTGCATGACTGCCTACGTACGAGATCCTAATCGCATCTGGTTCCCATGGCGCTTTGCATAAAAAACGCTTGTAGTCATACCTCAGTAATTTTGGTACAATATACAGAGTCAGTTAATTACATTGGATGTCATTAACATTCACCTGCAGTTTATTCCGCATGATGCTTCAGTAATATGCTATCTTTGGCTAATTTTTAAATGGTATATGGAAGAATTTACCATAATCAGGCTAAGGAAAAATTCTCTGATATCTGTTTAAGACGTCGAAATGGAAAGCTATTGAGTGCTAATACTTTTGTATAGTTCGCTTGCCCCTTTCAATTCACTGATTGGAATGCCTCTCATCATACAGACTTTAAGCCCCATGTGGTTCACGGAAAGAAGAATCATGTGATTATAATGGCAGGGATAGGGGGTACATCGGTATTACTTGTCCTTTTGGTCTTGTTTATCATGCGAAGGAAGGATGGCTGGGAGGCAAAGTTTCTGCAGATAAAGGTATGTGATCAATTACAGTATGGCTGCATATGAGGATTCCAGAAAAATAACCAGTACCTAGATATATCTAATTATTATAATGTATATCTCTTGGTTGATGTTAATACTTTGGTCTGGGCAGAGGTGAGAGGTCTAGATCTGCAGACAGGATTATACACACTAAGACAGATTAAGGCTGCTACGAAGAATTTTGATCCGGCAAATAAACTTGGGGAGGGTGGTTTTGGTTCAGTTTACAAGGTAATGTGATGCTTTACCAGTTAATAGTTTTATGATTATCCCAATATATTCTATCAGTTGTCAAGACTGGATTGGAATAATACTTGATGTGATTAAGTTTCAAATAATTCATATTATGCTATGTATCCACCATTTATTTTGGGGGAAAAGGAAAATAAAAAATCTGAGTCCCTGGAATTTTTGAATTGTAGGGCGTATTATCAGATGGAACTGTAATTGCAGTAAAGCAGCTCTCATCAAAATCAAGGCAATGAAATCGTCAATTTGTAAATGAAATAGGGATGATTTCTGCGCAGCAAAATCCAAATCTTGTGAAGCTCTATGGATGTTGTGTTGAAGGAAATCAGTTGCTGCTGGTCTATGAGTACATGGAAAATAATTATGATTATGCTAATTTCAGTTTGGTTCAAACACTGTCAATCTACTTGATCAACTAAAATCTAATTACACACGGGTTGAAGTTTCACTTAAAACAACTAAAAATCCTTCCTATTTTTGAAGCCCATCAAATTTAGTTCTTTTTTATTTCTGTTACCTGCCTGCCACCTATACTCAATTTTAGCGAATCATTAGGAAAATCTGTTTCCTAAATTGGAAACATCAGGAAACTATTTTGTAAGACGGTACAATAATTTAGTATTCTATTTTAACTAAAAATAAACATTAAGCACTATAAATATAAATATTTGTAAACTTAGGACTCAATTTCCTCATCACTCAGGAAACCAAACCACTGCCGCCAAAGAGACCAATTCTTTTCTTTCCTCAAGCTCCATAACCATGGCCGCAGTAAGCAAGCTTCTTAAAGTTTGGTGTGAGAATCTTGATTGTAACATAGTCTTGCTTGACAAGCTTCTAAATCGATTCAACGTGCTAGCCATCGACACAGAGTTTCCGGGCTGCCTCCGTGGCACGCCCAGAAACGCTCCGGCTGATCACCGTTACAATGATCTCAAGTTCAACGTTGACTGCACCAACCTTATTCAACTTGGCATTACTCTTTTGGATGACAAGGGCAACATTGGCTATACGTTTGAGTTTAATTTTTCAGATTTTGATGTTAAGAAAGACCTTTATGTTCATGATTCTATTCAGCTTTTGAAAAACTGTGGTTTGGATTTTGAAAAGATTCGGACAGATGGGATACCCAAGAGTGTTTTCGTTCCAAGATTCTTGGAGGTTTTGTCTAAACATAGGCAGAATCTGAAGTGGGTTACTTTCCAGGGGTTGTATGATATAGGATATATGGTAAAGCTCTTTAATAATGATGCATTGCCAGCAACTTCAGAAGCGTTTTTGGGGATTGCTGCTATGTTTTTTGAAAGTGTTTTTGATATTAAAGTTGTTGCGGAGTATTGTGAAGGATTGTGGGGTGGGAGGCTGGGGTTAGCGAAGCTTGCTGAAATTCTTAATGTGAAGAGACATGGAATTGCTCACCATGCCGGGTCTGATAGTTTGCTCACGGCTTCTGTGTTTGCAGAGATTAAGAAGCGCTATGAGATTGAAGAAAGTTTGTTTGATGGGTTTTTGTATGGGATGGATTTGAGAATTGAGAGTAAGCCTAGAGATACTATGATGTTTCAGAATTTGCCGACATTGATTCCTCAGCCAATATTTGTACATGCACCATTCCATCATCCTCTCGCTCTAAGTTACTATGTTCCCGGTTGATTTTGATGTAAGAAAGTTTTACAGACTTGATTGAGAGTTTTTTTTTCTATTTATCATAACAGTGCTGCTATTCTGTCTGGACAAACATGTCCCAACAAATAAGTTCACTGAGATGGCAAAAAATATTTAAATAAAATAATTAGTTCTCCGTAAATTCCAAACTGCAACTAATAAGAATAGAATCACACGACAGTTACCCCGTGTGTGTTCTGTTGATGAAGATATTCTAACTGAAAGCCGGAGACGATGATGTAATTATTTCTTTTCCTAATATCATGTCGTTTATTTTTCTGCTCTGTGAATATCTTATTCATGAAACCAAAACAGTTAATTCCCAGATCCAGCGAGCCATCTTCTCACATGTCCAAGTCTGTCTGCATCGTGACGCATCATCTGATCTTTCAGTGGCATATAATGTCGCATCCCTACCCTCAGTATAAACCTGAAAAACAGAGATATGAGAGATGAACAAACAGCAGCATAACCAAACGCAAGTGAAAAAAAAAAAAACTAATCAACATACATTCATTGAGAAAAACAAAATGTAGAAAGCCGGTATCTCTGCAACAAATTGAAATTCGAGATGATTTCCTAAATTACTGCTCTAGTTAAAGGTAGCAATCACATTCATTGTATTATTTAGATATTGCCTGCAGAAAACAAATTCGGAACTCTTTCATTGTTCTACACTACAAGTTCTTAGTTAAGAGAGCATCGTGAATCCATCAAGCAGAATTGGATTCAATAATAGTTAAAAAAGAAACCTTCCACCTTTTGGCACAATTTAGCAAAGACCAATTGTAACCTGATTCCACTGTGGCTCGTAGACAAAGACCTACCGTTGGAAATCCCATTTTATGCTTAGTGGAAGTAACAAAGAGTAAAATCAATTAACAAAGAGTACCTATATATCAACCCGGAGTAGAAATCAACATTTGGATAGAGCTTCCTCTTAACAAAATACTCATCAGATAATGCAGCCTTCTCCAAAGCAACAGCTAACCTGCAAATAGAACAAGCTCTCAGTAATTGCACAAATACCATATGTATGCACTCATTCAACAAAACCAGTGACCGAATACTTTGTCTCAGTAATTGCATACTTTCACAAATCTTTCTCACAATCCATATCAATTAAACAGAACATACGACACACACATGATTTATCAATCAACGGCTGATAGATTTTTTCCCTCACCGGTATATATGATTTAGTTAATTTTTCTACTTCAGGGATATGCATAATTTGGTCTTTTTCTGTGTGGGCCAGCATGGCTACATATTTTCTGAAAGCAGAAAAATACCTCGGTAAGAGGATCTCAGCCAACAATGGAAAATACTTCCTCTGTTAGTTTCCGAATGACCTTTACTCTGGGACATTGTTTTTGTATCTTCCTCTTTCTGCACGAATAAAGTAGTAACTCAATTTTTTCCCAATTAATGTATTATTACCCGACTTGTTAGATATGGATTAACAGATATTATTAGTCAGTAATAATTACCTGTTCTTCAAACCTTCAAGGAACTCAGGAATATTTTCAACAGTATCTATCTCACTCAGCATCTTAAGTACAGCCTAAACAATCAAAAAAGTGGACAACATTGAATATTTTCTTCTTATATACGCTGTGGAATTAATTAGTCACAACAACATTGCTTTCAAGCACTTGCCTCATTGGCTCCACCATGAAGGGGACCATAGAGGGCTCCAACAGCACTACAATAAAGGCATATGCACATGAAAATACAATTTAGGTGTTGCTTTATTTCTTTCGAGTTTAAGGCTTAGATGCCCACCTTGATGCAAGGTGACGGGCAGCAGATGTGGAGCAATTCATTTCGTATTCGGCATGTAGTATGAAGAGAACATCTAGCCCATGAACTAGTCAAGGATTGGGTTTATATGCCATTTTGCCCTATTACCTCTGCAAGGTTTAAAGATGAAACTTAGTGTTATGGAGGCCCCAAATCCATACTCGAACATTATTGAAAAAAGTAGGTCAAAAGAAAAATCCATCTCTTGCATATCATCTCATACTAAAGCAATGAAATTGAATGCTTCATAAAGAGTCTAATACAACAAATAAAAATACAACAAATAAAAGCCCCAAAAAGGGTCATTGTCGGGTTCTAGGTTCAAGTCCATGAATGTATTTCTTATAAGAGCCTTGGGCGGTCGAGTGTTTTACCTTCTGCGCTTAAATTCGGGTAAAGTGGCTTGGCGGCAGGGTTTTAAACATTTAAAAAAAAAATCTAATACAAATAAAAGCATAAGCATACTCCTTAGAAAAGACAGGTGAAAATTTGAAATTTGTCCAAGGTTCTCATAATATTCTGATCATGTATGGAATTAAACAACTAATCTAATCTATAACGGGTCCAAGTTAGAGAAACTATGGTATAAATCAACATGCATCCTTAAGTCTAAAGCAGATATAAATAAAGCAATAAATCAAAGCAACAAAACAATCAACACAGATTTTGTTGACGAAGTGAAAAATTCTTAACAGATAAAACCACTCCGGATATATAAGTTACCAGCCAAATCCACTATAATGAGAAAAACTTACAACGACGGTATAGATAGGGGTGTACAAATTTTCAGATTAACCCGCAACCCGATCTGACCCGAGATTTAAAATTTGTCTTTTACATCACATCTCAATGATAAAGGCTTAATTGAAACTAATCACAATATATAACCTTTATTAATGATCTCCATAATTAGAGAAAGAAACGCATGGGAAACTTATAAAGTAAGTTATAATATACTGATCATAATAAGCTCATTCATCAAAAATCTATAAACTCTTCAAAGTTCTTTCTCACTTCCACACATCAATTAATATAGAATCCAGTTTACTTTATATAGAATCCAATTTACTTTATCATATCAAAGAATTGGGCTTTATAATTTTTATTACAAATCAAAGTTTTATTAAAACTTGTATCATAATTGATGGAAGCACAATATTGCAATAAATATTCTAACATTATGTGACAAATGTAAATCCACCAAATTAACAAACTAAAATGAAAAATATATATTGACGTCGGTCGCTTTAACGGTGCCTACCTGGTGTCTTTTTTCAGTTATTTCGTCGATTACGGTGAAGGTTTCCTTGAGATTGCCCGGCGGTGCACCATGGCTCAATGAGCGCGTCTTGATTGGACTCGATTGATGCATCTGCCGCCAAATGAGCAGTCGCCCACGAGCTGCAACTGTTGAATATGATTCTACACTTGGCTCTAATTAAATGCGTTTCATCATATTTAATTAAATTTAATGCAGTTTCTTAATGTAATAACAACTTTACTCTCCTATCTCATCTACGGTACTGAATTAATCTGACATTTTCTTGAATGTGTTTTGTACAGAATTGAAATCTTTGAATTCTAATTGAGGAAGTATGCAATTATTTTTAGATTGAAAAGGGCTTTTATGGGCCCACTGCGATGCAGCCTACAAAGATACTATTTGTATGGTTGCCAAATGAGCGCTACTCTCCCCCTCTCCCCAAACTCTCCCCAAAAAGTATTATCCTTCATTTTCTCAAATTTCATCCCAAAATTTGCTGTATTTGATTTACATTTATTTGATTTGACTTGAAAAAACTTAATGGCGGAAAATCGCTAAACTATTTTATAATTTTTTTATTTTATTAAATTGATATTCTTTTAATATATATATATATATTATATATTTTTTTAATAAATATTATAAATTTCATATTTATTATTATTTATTTTGTGTTCATTTATTCATTAAATTTTTTGATTCTTTTTTAATTTATTTAAACTACTTATGTATTATAAAAATTAAAAAGAATCAAAAAATTAAATGAATAAATACGAAATTTGTAATATTTATTAAACAAATTAAAAATAATATATATATATATAAATAGCAAAAAAAAAAAAAAATTAACAAAAATAAAAAATTAATAAAATAAAATAAGTGTTTATATTATATATATTTATATATATAGGATTAGATTGTTTTAGAATTCATTCTGAATTTTCAATTTTTTGGTCCACGTGGATATTATTTTAATTGAAATTTATTTAATTTAATTTAATTTTTTATTTTTAGATGCCACTTTCTCAAATTCGTACAAATGCAACATATTTTATTCTCATTTAGTTAGTTGATAGAAATGCTAATTCAATGCCATAGAAATGCAACATATATTGATTGATAATATTTTTTGGCAAATATTGAGGTAATTTTGACATTCACAAGGAAATAGGAGGAGGGGTTTTGTCAGAGGGGGTGGGAAGATCAATTTTCTTCAAATTGACAATCCTCAGGACGCACAATATAGATTTTGTTATTATTATCAAGAACGAAAATCCTTCAGCCAATGGAAATGATTTAGGTAACCGAAAAAAAAAATTCTACAAGAAAGAAAATCCTTCAACCAACGTAAAAATGATTTACGTAACCAAAAAAAAAAACTTCAGTAAGATGATGATAAAATTAATGATAAGAAACAAATAGCTGAGAGCAAAATTTTATAATCATTACAGTGGGCGTTACTGCAGAAGGGCTTATCTTTTTGGCTATTTTTGGTACCAAAAGCTATGAAGTTTACACTAATGTCGTCGGATAAAGACCATCTTCCTGTTAGAGGATCGTACACAAATCCAGCCATCTCTTTAACCTGGACAAAATAACCCCAATAAATCAAAGGCAAGAAATAATTGGTGACATGAATGCAACCAGCATTTGTTAAATAAATAGAAAGCAACCCAAGGGAAGGAATGTGCATTTGGCTTACATCGATGGAAGCGCGTTGAAGTATCAGCACAAGCTCTTCTGGAGTAAGGAAACTTTGCCACTGATGTGTACCTTTTGGAAGCTGTACAAATCAAACATATGATAACATCAAATTACCATACTAACATGACTGACCAAGCTTAAAACAATTTGGAAAAAAAATAAATAAAAAGGTTTCTCGTTCTAACAAGAAATATAAGCAACAGAATGTTCTTAAATACATCCTAAAAATATATCATTTTTCCTATCAAGATGTTTAAAGATGATGGTGAAATCTAAAGAAATGAGAACATTCTCTGAAGCATGATTTTGCAATAATGTTTATATACGCCTTGATGCAAATCAACAGAAACCACTGGCTGAATGAGTGAAAGAATTATACCCAATGAAGAACGTATTCTGCCACAACAATGGCACTTGCATATGCTCTCATAGAACGATTTATTGTAGAAATCACTGTAGCTCCATTTGGAACGGTTAATGCAGACAGAGACTTGCAGAATTCAGTAGGATTTAATACGTGCTCAATTACCTACATTAAAAATGAAGAAAATGGCCATAAGGTGGTGAGCATATTTAATTGACTTGAGCAAATCATGAATGACATGCAAGATGAAAATCCCCAAAACTTTCCAGAACATTAGTTATCTTTGTGGAACTTAATCATCAATGATCACCAAAACACCCAATTGGTGTTGCAAGAGTTTTCCCACATTGTTTTTTGGGGAAGATTTTTTTGAAACAGTAGTTATATCTTCTATAAGCTCTGGAACACAGTCAACTTGGTTAGACCCATATATTCCCAGCCAAAAGACAAATTATAAACATGCATGCATACATATACAGATATGGATGGATGAGAATTAACAACAGAGAGAGCACCTCTGAAGCAACCACAGCATCATACTTCCTCTGTTCCTCTACAAGCTTCTCTGTCCATTCAATTGTTTTTATGCAGTAAACAAGTAATTCATTAAAGGTGGAACAAAGAATGACAAACTTTATTAATTAGTCTAGTGTGAAAGATCAGAACCAAGATATGCAATTCCATTTATGAATAAAGATATCACGATATCACAGTCAATCGGCACACCAAGATCATTCATGACATTCATCTCCAATATGTTGGCATCATTAAAGGTTCTATGATTTTACCCCTGCTAAGTAATTGTTTAAAATGCCTTCAAGTATTTCTCATGGATGCATGAAGGAAGGAGATATGTAAGTTACTTTAATAAAATAGGGCTCCAGTGATACATACATTAACAAACTAAGGGGAATTGGCAATACCAAAACAATCTCCCTAAAAGTACTGGACTCAAGCAGAAATGTTCCGATAAGAAGATTGGTAACGAATATCAGTTCTCAATAAAACTTATACCAGATTTTGATCCCATTATGGGAAAATACATAAAATCAAGCACAAATCCTCGCAAATATCTTGCGCACACAAAGGGATGTAACCACCAAGTAAGAAAGACGTAAATTGCAAACAAAGATATAAGAATTCAAATGCATGTAGATTGATTACTAGAAAGCTTGACCTACATATAGGGAATAAACAAGATTGGTATATACCAGCTGTAGTGCAGCAGTACTCAATAGTTGAAGTCTCGGGATCCAAATCCTGTGCAATATATATCGGGAAGAACAAAATGAATATAATCAGTGTAAAGATTAAATTTGTAATTTAGAGTGATAGTGCTTAGAGAAAAGTAATTCAGCCGAATTAAATTAGTAGCAGAACTCCAATAATCATATTTACAAAATAAAATTTGAAAATTAATGCCCCCAGGAGCAATTTGAGTTTAATACAGCCGCCAGCAAATAGCATTTAGAAAATATAAATTTATTGATATCAATTTGACGAAAATGATCATACAGCATGCAACCGTGCGATCTTGATATTTTTCTCCACAGCATCAATGCCAGTTACAGTTCCACCCATTCGAGCCAAAGGCTGAAGCAGCAACAGAAAAGAATAAATATTAGCCAAAGACAACCTCTCATTGGAAACTATTTAAGATAACAGAAACAAACTAAACTAAATGAGTCAGTATGAGAACCAGTAAAAAGTACATTTGTATCCTTATATTCTATGACAATATTATCACCACTCGGCTTTTCTCACAATATCAACATGTGGCCAATATAGTGAGTAAGTTAACGGGCAATACATTTATGACTCAACTAAATGTACTTGCTATTGGATGTGGTGGAAATCTCTTCACAGAACATGATGACCAACTGCATAATGCAATACATGATACATCTACAAAAGCAATCTCTTTTTGGCTCCTTTGGGGATTCAAATTGCCTAAGGACTACGACATAGAGAGGTAGCCCTCTTCCATAACCTAATCACCTTCTTCCCTGTAGTGAGCAGGATTCAAAAACCTGATTTCTTATACATAAAAGAGACTTTAACAAGTCAGCTATTTTGCACTTGTGCTAACTAATTTAATCAAATACCCATTGTAGAAAGAAATAGTGAAAATATCAAAATGTCAAAGCTAGTTCATGATTGACTCATTGAAGCTAAAGTGAAGACTTCTCTTGCATAGTTGCTGCACCTCATCATGCAGCATTTAAAAGTTCAAAGGAATGCACGGATGTTCCATATCATCACTAAAGAACTTTTTATCCCATATGAACATTATATTCTTTTTGAGAGTGCAGTTGAAGTGAATAAAGAATAAATACCTCTGAGAGGATTCCACCTCCACACCCAACATCAACAATATTCAGTCCTTCAAAAGGCCTAGCAGAGTAAGGATCTTTCCTGAAACAAGGAAAAACAATCAGAATCCAAAGAATAACAGGAAAAAAATCAAAATATAATGAAAGCAAGAAGGCATATGTAGGCATATCCAACATAGGCCCTTATGACCCAGTGTTGTTAGAGGCGCACGAGGCGATGGCTAATGAGCATCAAACTGGTTGATGCGAGGCGACGTGAGGCGCATCGAGGCATGATGCACAGAGAGGAGTGCGCATCATGGATTTTCGATTTTTTTTTCAGTTTTTTTTTTTTAAACTTTTTCTCCCGTTCTGTTTCATTCTTAATATTTTCTTCTTTTTTTTCATTTTTTTTATTTAAGATTCTTTTTTTTATATTTGTATTTCTTTTTTCTTTTATAGTTTTGTTTTATTTTTATTTTTTACTTTTTTCAATTCTATTTCTTTCTACAGTTTTTTTTTTTTTCCATTTTTCTTCATTTATGATTTCCATTTTCTTTATTTACATTTTTTCTTCTACTTTTTTTTTTAAAGTTCCGTTTCTTTCTTCATCTTTCTTCTTCTTCTTTTTTTTTTTCATTTTCTTTATTTACGATTCTTTCTTTTACATTTTTCTTTATTTACGATTCTTTTTTCAGTTCTGTTTTTTCAGTAAATGTTTTTTTAATACTTATTGTTTTTCATTTTCTTGAACTTGAACTATGTATATTTTGTTAAGAATATGATGATGTTTCTTTTGACTAGATACTTTTTAATTATGTTTGTTTTTATTATTTTCTTGAATTGGAAGCTTTGAATTAGGCATATTTTGTCAACTATTAAGAATTGGACAATTGAAAGTAATATGAAAGTAGACTATATGTCAAAATATTATTATCTATTTATTATTTTTTTTTACATTTACAAGTTAATGATACATATATTACAAATTTAAAATTATTATTAATAAACATGTGCCTCGTGTCTGTGAGGCGTGTGCCTCCCGTCCCTCGCCTCGCGCCTCGCTTTTCTGGCTCTGATCGCCTCAGTGCTCCTCTCGCCTTTAACAACCTTGTATGACCGAAACAAGTAACCATGCACAAAGCTAGCCTCTACCCAATTGTCTACTTATTCCTTGTGGCCTTATATTCAATTCCAACAATGTAATATTATTAACACAATTAACTCTTTAAGGCTCTGTTTGGTTGGGGTTTTTGGAGGGGAGGGGAGGGGAGGGGAGAGATTTTTTTAAATTATGATTGTTTGGTTCAATTTTTTGGAGGGGAGGGGAGGGGAGGGGAGGGGAGGGGAGCAAAATCCCTCCTAAGCCAATTTTTGCTCCCCTCCAAAAGTGGGGGGGGTTGGAGGGGAGAGAAAGTGAGCAATTAAATATTAAATGCATTGACTAAATTATCCTTACTTATACATTAAAATCCAAAATTATCTTAATTACAAATCTCTCTTATATTTGCTTCACCATTCAATTCTTTTTATTCTCTTATCTTATATTTGTTTTAATTTTATTTTTAATCACACGTATTATGTAAAGCTTTTAATTTTAATTTTATTATTTGTTTAATTCAAAGATAATATAAGCTTATATTGTTTTAATTTTATTTATAAAATGCTATATAAGGATAATATAGTAAATAGTTTTTAAAATCTATCTCCTCTCTTCTTTAACCAAACATATATTTAATTAAAAACTCTCCTCTCTCCTCCCCCCCCCTCCCCTCCTTTGAACCAAACATATATTTAATTAAAATCCCTCCCCTCCCCTCCCCTCCCCTCCCCCTCCATTAAAATCCCTCCCCTCCCCTCCCCTCCCCTCCGTTGAACCAAACAGACCCTAAAAAAACCTAGCTAATATTCATACAGAATGATGATGTATCAACTAAATCTAAGAGTCAAAACAAATGGGAAAAAAACGATAATAAATTTTGATTTTAAAGTAAATAAATAAGAGGAAAATGGTAATGAACCTGAAATGTCGACAAAGAGTGGAGCGGATGAAAGCTAATCTGGTAGGATTCAAGGCATGCAATGGTTTAAATGGCCCTTCAGAATCCCACCTACATTAACAATATATCAGGAAAAAAATATCTCTATTTATTTATACATGTATGTATCAGTTGGAAAAAAATGAGTAGCAAAAATGAACCAGGTATCGGCAATGGCGGAGAATTTGGCGAGCTCTGTTGGTTTCAAAGAGGAATGAACTGAATGCTTGTTCTTGTTGTTGAGTTGATTGTGAGTTTCAGCTGAGTTATTAGAAGCTGAAGCTGAATTGATTGTCATTGAAGTAATCGATTGCTGAGCAAGAGTGGAACTGAGAAGAGCTCTGTTATGTCCACTGATTATTCTAAGTTGCCTCGCCAACATTTTTGAAATCGAATTTGAACCCATTCTTTCTTTCTCGATGACGTTTTTGACTCTGTTCTTGATCAAAAACTTTGAATCAGACTATGGGTAAGCAAAATAAGGTACCCTAACCTATCGGGGTGGAAAAGGAACTAACCCAGAAAAATTCGATTCTTAAATTTTAGAACCGGAACCTAACTTATATAACAGGTTTGAGGGTACCCTAACCTGTCATTTCCAATTCGATTCCAAACAGTTCAAGGGTACCCTGCATTCAATTATGCATTCAGATTGACAGATTTCATGCTATTAAATAGGAAAATGCAAAAACAAGCAAAATAACATATCACCAAAATGGAAAATTAGATTTCAAACAACTGCAGCAGCTACTAGTTAGCCACTGCTGTAAGCCCTATACAATAACATTAGATTTAGCAATCAGCAGTTACTAGTGCATGAATTCAATCTATGGAAGCCTATTTCATACTGCTCTAAGAATATCAAGGTTCAACTGTGTAGCTCACTGACTGCTCACACCTTTATCGGATCTCCAAAATCTTTATCTTGCTTGAATGATCCAAGTCTAACAAGTTTTCCAGCAGCAATGTTAAATGAGTTTATCTTCTTATTCTCTCAAGTATACAAATGAACAAGAGTAATTAAATAGTCAAACTCCTAGAACCCAGATCACAGGAATCCTAGGAATATGCTAACTACATTATTCATCCAGGTAATCAATAATTTTTGTGTACTTGAGCCATATGTGCACTATAAGTTGATTGTAGACGCACTTCCAAACATCATTAATGAAAATTTGTACCGGTTATAAAAATTTAAGAGAACATGGCAGAACACCTCAAGCAATACAAAACTAATATGCCAATTGAAATACTGGATACACAAATTTCAAAGATCATTTTCATCACAGTCCCTCAAAAAACATAAACCCTTCTCTAAAACTCAGCAAAGTCAGAAACTCACATACCAAGTTGAAAAACTAAAGGGACATCACAGTGTCATCTCATTAAAAATTCAACACAAACAACCAAACCAATCTTAAAACCATTCAAAACATTAAAGAACAATCAAAACAAAATAAAGCACTCTAATCCATTAAAAAAAAAAAAATCAAACAGCCCGCACATAAAAATCTACCAAATCACTCATTCCCACTAACCCAAAAAAAAAAAAAAAAACAAAAAACATTCACAGCAGCAAACAAAAATAGCAGGGTGGGTGTTGTGGTGCGGCTGCATAGAACAACATTTTTAAAAGGAGAATTGGAGATGGTGATAAAGCAACAGTACCAAGCGCTTTGGGTCTGTGACTGCGTGCGATTAGGATTCCATCCAAACAGATGTGACATAACAGCAAGAGAAGCAGAAGCGCGACGCAAAATTGAGAAAAGTTTGGCAAATTTGGGAAACGAATGCATTTATCATCAGAACAGACCACCGCGTAACTCGTCGAGGTGTACATTCTTTATCATAGCGGATGCATTTAACATTCTTTAAGCTTGGGCCAGTT
>SKCR01001627.1:0-28601 GCA_019454045.1 Zanthoxylum bungeanum | reverse complement strand
ACAGATAAACTAGCTGAATCATACAGGTCGAGGTCATTGCATACGTATAATCTCTCTGTCACAGGTATCCGGATAATCCCAGAGATATAGATGTAAACGTCAAATCTCTATCGATATTATCCCGTCGACGTATTCATTAGCAATCTCTAAATAACAATCGGAACTTACTTCCGAAGTATACTGTGGCCACAGATTTAACAGACCGCTAATTATATATGGACTACCTATGCTCTGTACACAGAACTGACGGATCCTATCTTGACACACACAGGATATCCTGAGGATCAGTCCACACCCAACGAACAGGCGGAGGTCTGATCTAAATAGATCGGTGACGTGACTGCCATCTAAGTGTGGAGGATGTCTCATACATCCACAATGGTATCTCAAGTCGAATGACCACTATGCTATTCAACCCGAGAAGATTCTTATTGACGTTGGTGTACCATCCATTAAGAATCTTCGGTGAGTCGTTCAGTGTTATCCACTATAAACACCTACACATCTATACGAGTCTCCATAGACTCATGGTTCATTGTGATAAACCATCGGACCAAGTCTCGATATACGACATGTACTGGTCTCAACGGATTTGACTAACCGACCCTTGTTAGCAAATCTTGACCAGGAACTATGTTTGATAATAATCATATAGCAGTGACACTTCCCAATGTCAATTACAAACTAACTTTGTAACTGTGTACTGCATTATATATTATCGGGCCTTTTGTCTAATATATACATATCACTAAACCACATTTAGTTTCAATCTAATCGTAATCATATCGAATACGTATATAAGAACAAGAGGTGCAACCATAAATAAGTAATATTATGGAATAAGGGGATGTTCGTATTCATGAATCATACATAAATACGGTCCGGATTGGCGCTCCGAGCACCAACCCCAACAACATAGTCATACTACCAATGGAATTCCGAGGGGGTCTATCCAGAGCAAAGCTGTTTCCCGTACCATCGGTAAAACACAACCTCTTATTACACTTTCATGAGTATCATATACCCAAATATATGAGAACTATGTCGTTATGCCCTCACAACGCGCACAAGTGTAATACTAGTCTTTTACGTATTTATCGATGTCCAATCTCGATAATACTCTGACTAGGGTATTTTAATGATTATCCTTCGTGGACTGATATTGTCTCATATCATTCTCAATCCATGAACAAATCATAGGGACATCCTATCATTTATACATCTTGGTGATCTAATCACAAATGATAAGAGTGCAATCTCCTTTGTCATATAGTTAATTTGTACAACAACACAATAATCTGTACAAATAGTGACGTTATAGGTCATAATTGTCCAACAGATAGCTGAAGCATAAAAGAGCACCAGTTCCGTATCCTACGTGATCATCATCTCCACTATGACTGGAGTGATACTTTCATCTCGATCATCACCCAATACACTACGATTCTCAATATACCCAGAAGAGGCGTACACAGAACCTGTTTAAAGCCCGAACGACCAAAACCAAAGTATATTGATTGTCGCAAGTATTAGTGGTGCAAGTCTCAGGTTAAGACCAAATACACATACCCTGATTCAGACTTCCATAGACACATAGTTATACTACCATTGGAATTCTGATGATGGTCTATCCAGAGAGAAGTTGTTTTCGTACCATCGGTAAACATAACATCCTATTACAATTGCATGAGTATCCTATACCCAAATATATGAGAACTATGTCGTTATCCTCCCACAACGCGCACAAGTGTAATACTAGTCTATTCCGCATTATCGATGTCCAATCTCGATAATACTACGACTAGGGATATTTAATGATTAAACCTTCGTAGATTGATATTGTATCATATCATCTCAATCCGGAACTAATCATAAGGACCTTTTATCATTTACAAATGATAAAAGAGCAATTTCCTTTGTCACGTAGTTAATTTGTACAACAACACCATGATCTGTACAAATAGTGATGCTATGGGTCATAATTGTCCAACAAATGTGACGTAACTTAGCACTACTAAGGGAGAAAATCTACAATGCAACAGAGGTACCACGTCATCCATGCAACAAGCCAATCATCCATTGCCACGTGTGCTAAAAAATTAAAAAACAACTAAAAATATATATTAAATTATACATGTCATTTTCTAATTCGTTGATGGTACCACGTCACCTATACCTCCGTCGCACCAAAAAATTACTCCTACTAAGGGGCCTATGATTTCAAGTAATCGAATCACAGGAGACGGTTAATTTTTTAACATCAATGAAACATAAAATCATCTAAAGGCAAACACTTCTCATGTGTAAAGTAAATTTGGTATGAACAGAGTGAACTTGTGTTGCCTCATGGCTATGAAGTTCTCAAAAATATTGTCATGAATGTCATGAAATTATAACTATGAAAAACACGAATACTAATTAAATTTGTAACCACAATATCGAAGCATATAATAGATAATCAAAAACCAACAAAACACAAGGACTCAAATCATCCTCCATAGGTTAGGGCTAGTCTGGAGGAAGATTTTCTCCAGTATGAGTAGCTTTTCACATTATGTCTCGGTAGATAGAGAATAAAGAATTTCGAACTGCGTCTCGTTAGATTTCTAGATAATGTTATAATATGTATGTATTTAGAGTGACAGTAAACAACATATTATAATATATGTGCATTGTAATAATTAAAAAAAAAAAAAAAAGAGCAAAGCAGAGATCAAACAGATTTGAGTTTGAGCTAGCAATCAAATACCTAAGGATGGCCATGGCTATGCCAAATGGTACTTTCAAGGGGAATCAATAAACCAAGAGTAAATGGGAATCATTTTTTTTTTTTTTTATAAAGTAAATGGAAATCATTAAAAGTGCCTCTTTCTTTCTTTCTTTTCTTTTATTTTTTTTTCCACAGATGCTCGATTGGGAAAAGAAGATGAAAGTCCAATTAACGACATGCTTTACAGTCATTTATAGCAGATGCCTCTAGAACATGACTTTACACAGTTTAGGATTGATAAATGGAATAAAAACATTAACATGGGCACTTTATAAGCCCTTCAAGGAGAGCAAACATCATATTAATACAAATACTTATTAATTCAGCAGATATATCATCAAAGTAACAAAGTACAAGAACCCAGCTTCAAGAATTTATACTACTGAAGATACTTGCAAACACCCCAAGAAAGGCAACAGAGAAGAAACAATTATAACTTCGTTAATCTGTCTAGACGCCCTTTTCTATATTAAAGTTCTCTAACCAAAGACTATGGTCAAGTTATGCAACTGTCTGCACCGGGTACCTGTCAATGCAATCTTCCCACGGACTGTTAGAAGAGGGCTTCACATTCCGAAGAGCCTGCCAGACTGCACTGTTACATTTGAAACCACTTCCGAAAGCAATCTGCCAAACACGGTTCCCCTTTCGCATCCTACCTTTTGCTTCCGTGTAAGCCAGCTCATACCAAATTGAACTCGATGAAGTGTTACCAAACCGATGTAAGGTCATCCTAGATGCCTCAACATGTACTGGGAGGAGCTGCAAATTCTTCTCAAGCTCATCAATCACAGCCCTCCCCCCAGCATGTATACAAAAATGATCGAAAGCAAGCTTGAAATCAGGAATATAAGGCTTGACTTTCGCATTACACAACTTCTTAGCAACCAAAGTTGCAAAGAAGAGGAGCTGCTCACTTATAGGAAGAACAAGGGGACCTAAGGTAGTGATGTTTGTCTTAAGGGCCATACCAGCAATTGCCATTAAATCTTTCGACAAGGACACCCCTGTTTTCCCCTTATCATCCTGCTCTTGATAAACACACTTAAATGCATTATCATCAGCCCCTTTATGTGTTCTTACTATGTGAACCAGCTTATACTTAGCCCGGCGCCTATCCTTAGCCTTGTTCGATAACAAAACCGCAGAACCCCCAACTCTAAACAAACAATTGGGTATCAACATAGATTTCTTGTTCCCAAAATACCAATTCTGAGTAATATTTTCAGTACTAACAACAACCGCATAAGTATTCCTATGTACTTGCAACATATCCTTAGCAAGATCAACGGCTATAACCCCAGCACTACACCCCATGCCACCAAGATTAAAGCTCCTAATATTACCCCTCAATTTATACTTATTAACAATCATAGCAGATAATGAAGGTGTAGGATTAAACAAACTACAATTAACAACAAGAATACCAATATCTTTGGGCTTGACATTAGTATTAGCAAATAAATTATCCAAAGCACCATATATCACCTGCTCTGCCTCCTCTCTAGCAGCAGCCATTGAAGGCCTAGGAGGCAAATAATGCATAGCTTCAGGTACATAAGTTTCCTCACCAAGACCCGATCTTTCCAGAATCCTTCGCTGAAACTCTAATGAAGACTCATCAAAATCACCAGTCAGCCTCGAATGCTCCATGAACTGATGAAACCTGACTTGCAAATGAGAGGTGGCCGGTAACAAGAAAAGTCAACCAAGTACAGGGATCTGGGTCGGGTCATGATGTAAACAGTGGATCCAAAAACAAGAAAAACAGAGCAAATAATGACACTGACAAGATTATACTTCAAATGAAGCCATAACTGATGAATGTCATCTGGGTTCATTTGGGACGCCTCAATAACAATGATTGCCATTAAAGGAACTAACAAAAGGGTCAAAAGATGAGTCATCAAGTAGTGATAACCCAACTTGACATACTTTAAATTCACACTCTGAAGAAAATCTGGCAGCCGCCTGCTATGTTGGATCTGAATACCACCACCATTAGTAGTACTCATGGCGCTAGCTGCAAAAGTAATCAAAGGCTGAAATTTCAATTTCAACAAAACAGAGTGATTCTTGAAGTGTGTTTTTTTCGTGTAGCAAGAATATATATATAAACAGTGAAAATTATTGCAATGCGTATGAAGAACGGATCTTTGAGAAACTAAAAAAAAAACAGAGAGAGAGAAAAAAAAGAGCTGAAGTTGAGGAGTTTGAGTTGGTAACTTAGAGAGGGTTGATGCAACTGAAACAACGACCAGAAGCCATTCTTAAACAAGTAGATGGATTAAGAGAGTGGGATTTTCAGAGAGAGAGAAGCTGCTCAAAATTTCAAATCAAATTATGATTTTTTTTTTCTGCTACCCCTCTCCCTCTCTCTCGCAGCGTTTCTACCACCATCGGCTGGTCAATTGTGAGTGGCGTTTAAATAAATATAAAATATTGAGAAAATAACATAGGGACCAGTAACGTTATAGCTATTTCAAAATCATAATAAAGTCTTCTATAGATATCAAATAGGTCCTAATTGTTCCTTGGGTAGGGATGGAAATTTCCGGATCCGGACCCGGATCCGGATCCGCATGTTCTTCAGGGAACCCGGGTCCGGATGTGGACCCGATAAAACACATCCGGGTCCGGACCCGGGTATACCCGGATCCGGACCCAGGATCCGCATCTCCTCCACTTTTTTTCTTTTTTTTTTAAATATACCTCATCCTCGGTGAGGTTCTCAGTGTTTACTGTGATGGTTGAGCTTGTTACAGTGAGCCACTA
This sequence comes from Zanthoxylum bungeanum, assembly GCA_019454045.1. Taxonomy (NCBI): domain Eukaryota; kingdom Viridiplantae; phylum Streptophyta; class Magnoliopsida; order Sapindales; family Rutaceae; genus Zanthoxylum; species Zanthoxylum bungeanum. The sequence continues at coordinate 23,056 of SKCR01001627.1, read as the reverse complement.
ATATTTCCAGATAAGGCCATGTCATTGAATTGTGCTACTAGAGCCTGTTCTGAAAGAAAAGCTCTTAAGCCGTCATATCCCTTCTTAGATGTAATATCTGCCGCAGTGCATCCACCAGGATGTTCTGTCGTGGGGTCTGTGACCAAGTTCGGCTTTGCCCCTGCAGATAAACTGCAACCATTTTCTCCCTGCAGATGGATATTTTTTACGCTTAAAAATAAAATAGAAAGCAATAGAAATAATAAGAAAATGAACTGAAGAAGATGAACTGGTAATTTTAAGCTCTAGTATTGATTTTGCGTTTTGAACTTTGAAGGGATTTAGGGTTAATATAATTTTGTTTTTTGTTTTTGTTTTTTGTTTTTTGTTTTTTTTTTTAAATTTAACCGGGTCCCGGGTACCCGGATCCGGAACCACCCGGACCCGCATCCGGACCCGGTTAAATACGGGTCTTCAAAATGAAGACCCGGATCCGCAATTTTTTTTTTGCGGATCCGGGTCTAACCGGACCCGGGTCATCCGGATTCGGGTCTACTTGCCATGCCTACACAAGGGTTGCATTTTGAAATTGTTTCGGAGTCAAAGTTGAGTTTGCGGAAATTTCAAAGTTTAGCTTGGCAGTTAAATGGTGAGTCAACGTAATACGGCGTGGTTTTTGGTTGTTGTCCACAAATGTACAAATTTGTGCATTTCCAATCTATTTAGTTATTAGAATTATTTATTCAGATAACAGTCATTTTGAAACACATTTAATGAGGTAGGTTAGTTACATATTCTCGATGATTAATTTGGATGATGCAATATTTGCGATTTCAATACGTATTTGCGAGTATTATAAAAAAATATCGAATCAAATTGGATGTGAAGACTCAATAGTTTAATAAAGAAAATCAAGTGAAGTCTTATAGTTTAGGGCTCTCAATGTAAGTGAGTTGATAATTCAAATATTTTAAACTCATAGGACTCATACATATTTATAAATACATTTTGGGTCATGTGCATAATATTTTAATCTTTAAAATATGTATTTCTGCACTTTGATCTGCACACCAGCCTCTGAACCGGCACACCGGTGTCCCTCCTCTGTTTTGGGCAATTCTGCATGCTTTATGGAACCAGACTACTCTACACCGATCCAATGTATCGGTCAGTCTGGAGTTTACATAGCTATTGGAATCGGAACGGATAATATCTGTCCCCATACCGATTAGCTGACCCCGCCAAAGGCATGATGCTACCGACATGAGACATAATTAACCCATCTCCATAAGCCTCTAAATTTACAGAAAAACAGACATGATGTATCCTAAAACTGGATAATTTGGAACACGGTCCAGCATCAAAACGAAACCTATAATAAGCATCAACATGCAAAAGGAACTCAGGTCCACACACAAGACACATCAAGCTTATACTTAACACTTAAGGGCTTTGTGCCCACAACATCACATATAAATCAAAACATTTATTTACAAAATACAAAACAATGTGCACAACATGACAAATAATATAAAAATCATGGACTCTAAACCTCTGCGACATTTCCCATGATACTAGATAGGGTGACTGTAATTTGGGTGATCCGGCGTCTCCAGCATAACTTTCAAAGCTGAAGTGGCTGGCCAATCTGGTAACCAACCTGTAAAACTAGCAATCTGATTTGATGTGAGTTATAAAACTCAATAAGTAACCACGCTCGTACTAAAAAAAAAAACAAGTTAAGCATATTATGTCATATATCAGAAGCTTTTTAGAATTATCAATTTGTTACAAGTTCGGAGTTATCAACTTTTTATTATCCTCTAATCTTTACACATGCCAAATACTTATATATATATATATATATATATATATATATATGTCAATTTGAAGGCCAACACCCAAAGCGTACAAAGCATTAGGAGTGTGCATTAATCGGTTTTAACCGATTAACCGAATCGTTCCGACCAATTTTTTTATAATAGTTCGGTTATTGTGATTAAATCAGTTTTTTCGGTTAAGATTTTTAACTTTTTCGATTTTTTGGTTCGGTTAAGGTTATGAGATTTATATAACCGAACCGACCAATTAACCGATTACAAACCATAATTTGACTTTATATATTTTTAATTAAAACAAAATAAAAATTTTTACCTTCTTCCTCTACTGAGTGTAGTCGTAGACTTTTTTTTGATGAATTTAAATTTTTCTTCTGTTGTTATACACATAAATATTTGTCTTTTTGATGAATTTAAATTTGCATTAATTTGTTAATGTGGATTGTTATTTATGGTGATTTTGGACTAGTTAATAACCGAATTAACCAAAATCGATCAAAAAATAATTGTTAAATTGGTTAAGGGTTATGTGTCATCATATGGTTAAATCGGTTAAATATTTACATAACCAAATAATTTCGGATCGGTTAAAAAATCAAGGATTAACCGACCGATGCACATCCCTACAAAGCATAAATCTGTATATCAACAGTGTACGTCATTCAAAATCGAATCTATTTCAATCATCTGAAATAAGAAGTTACATTTTTATACTTTATCACGAATAATCATATTTGAAATATCATCAAATCGGCAAGTTAAATAAGCTGTATTTAATTCCAATAACCTTATAATAGCTTAACATCGGTGGCTACACGTATTCACACATATAAGTTCAGAAATCACAGCTCATGATCGGTGAAATCACTCACGTAACGCAAGCGCACGTATCGCTCAAGTAGTATAAAATATGTGGATCCCACGAGGACTTAATACCTTAGCTATTAATTTATGACGTTAAATATTTACGAGTATCTAATAGATTGATTGTTGATTGGATGGTTATTTTTGTCTGAAAACAAGTAAATAAAACAGTGCGAAAGTAAATTACAGGAAAAATCAATATTAAGAAACTATCTAGGGTTGTGAATCAATCCAATATCTTTTAAAGATGAAATGATTAACTCATGTTTGTGCAATATATTGATTTATTAACCTGGAACACAAAATTATGGAAAAGCCTCTTCCGATGGTCAGATGCAAATACGCAGTGTAACCCAATTAATCATATTCCTATATTAACCAAGTTATCTGAATTCATTAAGATTAAGTTCCAATTATGGCTACCCCCACCCGACAGGTATATTCCTATCCTGTAAGGAAATCTATTAAGGGTTATATATCCTTAAGTGAGATCATGAGCTATTGAATTTAAGGCTGAAACCTAAAATCCATTTTCCAAGTTCATTTTAAGTTTACCAAATCAATCTTATTAATTGCCAGTTAACAAGAAGTATTAAGATTAAGGCTCAATAAATAAACCTTTATACTACCCAAAACATAAAATTACCACTTATAAACCGGTGATATTGGAATTCATCACAACCCTATATAAGGGGTTTAGTTACCACACATACCCAAGAATAATAAAGACATAAATAAAGTAAATGACATAAAGTAAAGCTTGGAAATTAAAAAGATAAATTAACAATAAAAGAAAATATTGGAGTTAGAGGATCCACTTTTATTACTTCTAATTTAGATATCTCCCTTGTTATAATTTATAAACTTTGCATGACATTACCAACCGACCATATATGCAGTATCATGATTAAGTCAAATTTATGATTAATTCCAACTGAACATAAAGGCGGTATCCAATTTAGTCAGGTTCAAATCAATTTAATTAAGTCCAACCGACCATAAAGACGGTATCCCATTAAGTCAGATTTTAAAATAGTTTATATATTATAATTAAGGGAGATTAATCTAAATATTAGTAATAAAAGATTTACCCTTCACCCCAGCAGAGGAGAGTTACCTCCTCATACTGAAAAGTAAAGTAAAGACTGAAAAGTAAAATAAAGAAAGAACTATTGCGTAAAATAAAAATTAAATACAAAAAGCTGTAAATAAACAAACAAGATACAATCTTCTTAGTATTCTTAAGAAAATCCCTAGATGAAGGTATGAATTGGAATTCTGATTTCGTCCACAATTTATAAGCAAATCTTGGTCCCTCGCGTCGCGATACTTGCAACCTTACGCGTCGCGGTGTGCCGTAGATTGTCGACACGTGTACACGGCTTCGCTGAGATGCTGACACGTGGCACGCGGCTGTCGGTAGAAAAAATTATTGGCTCGGCATCGCGACGCGTAAAGGCTTGCATGTCGCGACTCCGACGTAAGAAATGACGTGCATTGTCGGCTGTTGGGAAATCTCTAAGTCTCGAGGATCGAATAAAGCATAGAAACATACATGTGAATACACGAAGAAGTCGCGGAATACTTACATCGATCAGTTGAGGCGATGCGGCGAAGAACAAAACTCTTTTCTGCCCTCCTTAAGCTCTCGACAGTGAGCATTGTGGTATCCTCCAAATTTCAGTCATGGTCCTCCAAATGTGCTCCAAGCTCCAAGCTTCTTAAATGGTATTCCAAGCCCACAGGTGGGTTTCCCTATCACATTTCTATGTCTCCATTGTGTGCTAGCACTCTTGATTTTTGCCACAAAAATCACTCATCTTCTCCTTGTGATTCTCGGTGAAACCAGAAGGAAAAACAGCCCATTTTGGGCGTGAGAGATGGAGGAAGAAAGAGAGGAGAGAATATGTTGGTTGTTGGCAAAAAGTGTATCTAATACACTTATGAATTTCCAAATTCATTTTCCTTATTTTTGCTTTCCAAAAGTCAAGCCATTAAAGGCTTTCAACCGACACATCAACTATTCACATCACTCAATCAATCAAGTGACTAGTTGTCACATCACTCAAAGTGACTAATGATTTGACGCTTGATGCGACTAGTGATTTGACGCTTGATGTGACTTGCGGGCCGCACTTGAATTCGAAATGCGAGTGCGCTCGCAAACACTCCTGGGCTCGGGTTCGCTAATTCCAAATTAACGAATTTTCTGTTGCGACGTAATTAAATAATTATACCTAGCAAAATCACTATTCACATCGCTAACGAATTAATTCTAAATTAATTCGTTTGCCCGAATTAAAATCTAATTTCAATTCCGCGTCGAAATCCAATTTCGTATAAAATATCAAATATATTATTTAATCGATTAATTCCAAATTAATCGTTCTCTCTCTTTAATTGATATTTTATCCCAGATAAAATATCTTTGTAATTAATCTCAAATTAATTTTCTCTGTAATTAATCTGATTAATTTTCTCTCTCATCTAATTAATCCCAGATTAATAAAGTGCGAGTCATACGTCATCGTGAATCTTCGAGAAGCGACCTATGAGATCCCCGGATATGTTGGCAGTAAATGCGGTCGTCGGACTATCCGAACACGTACGTACCTAGTACTACATTTGTACCGATTTACAAGACAAGGTTAGCTTCTAGCAAAGCGCCATGCCTACCCAATTCTCCAGAAATATCCTAACAGGAATATGTGATCTATATCAGGCGTAGTATGCGTAGTATTGCGTATTTTGATCCAGTATCGGATGTCACGTGCTAGGCCTGGGGCTGGAAATGTGTCTGCCCCGTACGAAGCACATATTGGATCTCTGGTAACTAGTCTCTATAATCAGATAATCATGATCTAGTCATATTATCCTGATGACTGCAGTACATAAGAGAACCAGTTTCGTATCCTACATGACCATCATCTCCACTATGACTGGAGTGATACTTCCGTCTTGACATCACACCCAACACACTATGATTCTCAATATACCCAGCAGAGGCGTACACAGAACCTGTTAAAGCCCTGGACGACCTAAAACCAAAGTACATTGATTGTCGCAAGTATTAGCGGTGCAAGTCTCAGGTTAAGACCAAATACACCTACCCTGATTCAGACTTCCATAGACACATAGTCATACTACCAATGGAATTTCAAGGGGTCTATCCAGAGCGAAGCTATTTCCCGTACCATCGGTAAACACAACCTCCTATTACACTTGCATGAGTATCCTATACCCAAATATATGAGAACTATGTCGTTATGCCCTCACAACAACGCGCACAAGTGTAATACTAGTCTTTTTTGCATTATCGATGTCTAATCTCGATAATACTCTGACTATGGATATTTAATGATTAATCCTTCGTGGATTGATATTGTCTCATATCATCTCAATCCAGGAACTAATCATATGGACCTCCTATCATTTATATATCTTTGTGATCTAATTTGTCACATAGTTAATTTGTACAACAACACCATGATCTGTACAAATAGTGACGCTATGGGTCATAATTGTCCAACGATCTCCCACTTGGCCTATAGCCAGTCACTTGAGTGTCTTACACCTGAACTATGTACGGTTCGCTCAAATTACTGAGGAAAGGCTTTCGTCAGCGGATTTGCATGATTATCATCTGATGTGATTTATTCGATCATCACATCGCCACGATGTATGATCCGAACGAATCAAATGAATATCGAAATATGTATCTGGATCGTTGATGAGACCATTAATTCTTTAGCCTGCGCTGTAGCCTAGCTCAGCTGCTAACAGAACTATATCTAATCTAATTAGATTTATTATCGACCCAAATGGCTTCTATTGCTGCCTCAGCTGTAGCAATAACCCACTTTTGTTGTTTATTCGGTAACAGTATCTTGCTTGGAAGATTTCCAGCTCACTGTTCCGTTATTCAAACTTTGTAGTACAGTTGTTACGACTTATAGTCATTTTTATCGGTTGGAAACTTGCAGCAGTGATCCCAGTCACTTCAAGTCTCCATCTCCATAGTATAAGACAGCATCCTTAGTTCCTCTAGATACTCAAGGATGTTCTTAACTTCAATCCAGTGACTATCACTTGGATTTGTCTGATTGGGACTCCATATGCTCAAAGCATATGAGACACCAGGTCCGCACATTTATTTCAATGTACAATTTCTCGGAGAGTATCAACAACCTTTAGATCTACCCCAGTATATCTTTATTCCTAGAATAAAGGTTGTTTCTCCCAATAATTATACAGAGAATTTTCTCGAAAGCCAAGCTTTCACCGATTGTATTATGGGAATATGATTTCCACGAAATGATATGTCATTATTATACATGACAGTCATTTTCAGTGCGCTCCCACTAACCCTCTTATATACACAAGAATCATTTTCATTTTGAATTAAATCATACACCATTATGATTACATCAAAACGATAATTCCAAGAACGCAATGCTTGTTTCAATCCATCCATGGATCGAATAACCTGCAAACATTGTTTTTGCTAGTTATGGTACGACAAACCGTCAGGAAGTTATAAACATCCTCCAAAAGGTTTCTGTTAAGGAAAGCGGTTTTGGCATTACAGCTGCTATATTTCATGAATGAAACATGCAGCATCAGCAAACATTATCCAAATGGATTTACCATGGCAACATGTAAAAGGTTTCGTCGTAATCGACACAATGTTGATAACGATACCTTTTCGCTACAAGCCTAGCTTAGTACGTTGGTATGTTGCCTTCCATGTACGTCTTCCTTGAAGACTTATATAGTACCAATAGGCACAATGCCTTGCGGTACATCAACTAGTATCCAAACTTAGTTGATATACATGGAATCCATTTCGGACATCATGGCACTTTGCCATAATAGGGAGTTGATACCTTGTATCATTTCCTCATACGTAGTCAGTTGGTGTTCTTCAATAAGATTGACATCTTTATGAGGTGAGATCAGAAACCCATACCCCAGGTTGTTTTCTGACTCTCTCCGACTTACGCGGTCCTTGTGTATTCGAAGATTATTGGTATAGTTTCATCCTTGATGAACTATTCATGTTCCATTAGGAATCGGTGCCAGGACAGTATTACTCCGATTTTCATCGAGTTTTACTTTCCTCCCACTTACCACTGCATATAGGTATTCCTCTTAGGAAAACCGCATGGCGAGCAACAATTGCATTGTTCTCTTGTGAGTTGTATAAGTACTATACTTTGGTTTCCCTAGGATAACCACAACTTAGGCACTTATCTGATTTGGGTTCTAGTTTGGTATCATCCAAACATATGCCTGACATCCCAAATCATCAGGAATAGGAAAACCCGATTTCTTTCCTGTTAATATTTAATATGAAGTCTGTCAAAAAGATTTTATGGAACCTTATTCTAAATAAGTTCTGCACTATTATGTATATCCGTTAAAGGAAATGGTAGCTCAGAGCGACTCATGATAACCTTATCATGTCCAATAAAATTCGGTATCTCCGTTCGGACACACCGTCAAATTGACGTGTTCCGGGAGGAGTCCTCATTGAAAGAATACTTTACTCTTTCAAGTATTGAGAAACTTATTACTTAAGTATTTTCATCATGGTCTAACCGTGATGGTTAATACTTTAGCCGATCTGTTTGTCTAATTCGTGTCGAAACTGTAAAAGTTTCCGATTTGTGTTTCAAAAGAAACACATAACCATAACGCGATGCCACATCCGTAAAGGTCACGAAACATTCATATCCACATCTAGCCTAGCCAGACATGGGCCCACTAACTTCACTATGAATAAGGGCTAACAGATCGGTGACACTTGCACTTTTACCAAGTAAATAGTGTTTTAGGCACTTTGCCTTATAAACTAGATTCGTAGACTTTACTTGAATAGAATCAAATATGTCCTAGTACCCACTCTTCAAAAGTGTGGATATACGAGTCTTGTTTATTGTGTCCCAGAAAACAATGCCACAATTAAGTTTCAACTGATTAATTCAGTTTTGAGCTATTTGTTTGTCATGTTATACGTTTGAGATTTATTTATATTTAAAATATAAATACTGTTAATCACATCTAATGTGTTTATCTCAATATCATCTTTATATAATAAAACACTTTAGTGTTCTAGAATATAAAGGTATACCTGCAACGGGTTAAACCCTGATATAGAGATAATGTATCTAGTCAAACTAGTTACTTTCTAACAGTTCCTAATTCAAGTACACACCCAAAGGGTAGTTCCTAAACTTAGGTATCTACGGTCAAAACAACGACTTTCATCCCGTTTCCGATTCGCAGATAAATCTCAACTGAAGTCAGTATCCTGCTTACAGCAGATTCTGCACATCAGTATATATTTATATATCACACTAAGTATCTAAAATCCAATTTTAATACTAGTAGTGAACATAATTATGACAAACATATTTGAAGTCAGTGTCTTGCCCGTCTTCGGTTCCTTCATGTCTGCTTTGTTCAAACGGCAGTCACGCTTCCGCGATCCCGTTTGCCACAATTTAGGCAGACATTTTGGGATATGTCATTTATCTTCCCAGAAGATTATAATGATTTTGCCTTATCCCTTTTCCACATTCCAGAAGCCTTCGGCCTAGCCTTGGCCTTCTAGAATATCGAAGTAAGGTGCGCCTTACAATTCTTGCCTTATTGCAACTTTGGCTCTGTCTCCTTGAGAATAGCCATTAACTCTCCAAGAGTTTACTATTGCAATTTAGTACTTCAAAGATCTAAAAATAGATCTATGAAGATCCTTCAATTTCAATATCATACTTTAAGGATCTAATCCTTAGTTCTGATTAAGAAATTAAGGAGTCTATTCGGCAAGCTTAATGGATTAAGCACTAAAGTTATCATCATATGAATCTTCCAAAGATCATGCTCGACTATTTGCTTAACTCTGGGCTTAGGACTAATATGTTATTTTATCAAATAAAGTAATTTATTAGTTTTCAGGACTATCCTGAAATTTAATTCCCAATTTGAAAATTAAAGTCGTTTAAAAACATTTTCACCCAGAATTATATTTTAAACACTAATCTTTCAATTTTATCTTGATTCTAATAGTCCAACAATTTAATCAACGATTTTAGGTACTATTTATTACAATGATTATTATAGTCCAACTATGTAATCAACTATAATTTAATTTGTTAACTCAATTATATTGATTACTACAATCCAATTATATAATCAACTATAAAAGAATAGTTTGAATACAGTCCAACTATTTATTAAAACAATGATTTAAATATTAGTCCAACTAACATTTAATATATTTGACGAATAATTTGTAATGAGCGCGAGCCTCTAACCCTCTGTTGAGTACTCGGGAAACCGTGTTTCCTAGTGGGCTAGGATCCCGTTAAATGTCACACAATCTTGAATTTGGCCAACAAATTGTATGATAATTAACTAGGTAGATCTCTAAGATCAATTGGATCCCATCCAATTCCTATATCCAGTAGGGGGACATCCAAGTCCGAAACATATATCTTATATATGCCAAAATATCCAATATATTGACTAACATTTTTTCCTCTGAATCAACTAAGCCTTGGCTTTGGCACAACAAACTTAGTGATCCCAGTTAAGTGGAACCCATTGACCATGGAAAGCTTTGTAATCAATGTCGATGGACAAGAAGTGGTCTTGACTTTGGCCAACAACCACAACTTGGACAAGACACCGATATGGAACAAAGCTCTCGTGATTCAAACACATCCTCGACGGACAAAGGCCTGACTTTGGCCAACAAACCAATGACAGTCTCGGATCTTGAGTAAGAATCACTCAATGGAAGGAAAAACGCTTAATATTTTGTGAGGGTTTTTCGCGTGCAAATTGGCACCAATTTATTATCTTTGTTAAGGTCTCATCATCATACACCCTTAAACATGCACTCTAAACACATAATAAGGCGCATAAAATAAATAAAAATGATATGCGGATGGATACTTAACACAATGATCCTAGATCAAATCTCTTCATTTCCTCTCTCCCGCTAGCACAAATATTACTTCTACCTGTTACATAACACTTCTAAAGAAACCTCATTTACATTGAGGGGAATAGGTGAGAAGAGAAATACATAGAGTCAAAGAGGTAATAGGCTGGACACGCAAGTCCAATTAATAAATTCTAAATTTATTACAACAATTTCCAAAATTGCCATACCCATCTAATATCCATCCGATATACATTATTCATGCATCGCAACCATGTATTCACACAATCATGTTATCAATCAATCTAATCCAATTAATTAATCTGATAATTAAAGACCATCCAATGTTCAAACAACGATTTGATTTTGCTAGAGTCCAACTCGTTTTGCGAATAAGTACTCAAAGTACGAATTCTTGAATTATATTAAACTACAACATTAAATCCAATTTAATATGTATTTAATACTAATTCACTTATTTAATTCCAAATTAAATATTACACTTTATTAATAAACCTTTTACGACTTAGATTCTAAATCTAATCGTTACGGGTCTCAAAGCCCGATTAACATCCAATGTCAATTTAATTTAAAGTCCAATGGGTTTTCAATTAATTTCTTAAGGCATGGAATTTTGGTCAACTGGGTCAAACCCAATAACCAAAGTCCAATCAAGGAAAAACCCCATAAGCCTAGAAATCAATTTAGGCCCATTAGGCCCAATTAAAATTTTAAGGTCCATTAGTCGCATTTGGACTTTATGGAAACGGTTTTGGGCTCAATTGGATCCAACCATTTGCCTAAACCAATCTTGGTACAACCAAGCCCATTAAAGCCCAATACAACTTTTCAAGCCCAATTTCCAAATTAGCCCAATATAATTCAATTCCAAAATTCCAATTTCAAATTTTAATTAACCAAAGTGTATAGCATAATTAATTACCCAAATCAATATTTCTAAAACACCAATTAGTCTAATTAATCATCCTCTTTAACTACAATTAGTGTCCAACACAATTGATCAAAATCAACCCATTTTACATGCATAAAGTCTCGGCAATTAGGGTTTTTACATCGATTCGGTTTTAATCCAATTAAATCCACAATCAACTTTCCCAACATGATTCCAACTCATCCAATGAATCAAAAATCAAAAATTCCAAGACATTAGGGTATATGTACCTCTCGGCCAAGCCTCACATTTTTAGGGGAAAATTGTTCCAAATCAATTTTCATGAAATTGATCCATCCAACTTCAATTAAACTACATTTAAGCATACTCAATCATCCAATTTCATCAAATCATGCACAAATACAATTTACCTAATTTCAACCCTAAATTCAAGTTTCATGCTTTTACCGCTCTAATACCATTGTTGGGAAATCTCTAAGTCCCGAGGATCAAATAAGAATAGAAACATACATGTGAATACACGAAGAAGTCGTGGAATACTTACATCGATCGGTTGAGGCGATGCGGTGAAGAACAAAACTCTTTTCTGCCATCTTAAGCTCTCGACAGTGAGCATTTTGGTGTCCTCCAAATTTCGGTCATGGTCCACAAATGTGCTCCAAGCTCCAAGCTTCTCAAATGGTATTCCAAGCCCACGGGTGGGTTTCCCTATCACTTTTGTATGTCCTTCATTGTGTGCTAGCACTCTTGATTTTTGCCACAAAAATCACTCATCTTCTCCTTGGTAACTAGTCTCTATAATCGGATATCATGACCTAGTCATATTATCCCGATGACTGCAGTACATAAGAGAACCAGTTCCGTATCCTACATGACCATCATCTCCACTATGACTGGAGTGATACTTCCGTCTTGATATCACACCCAACACACTACGATTCTCAATATACCCAGCAGAGGCGTACACAGAACCTGTTAAAGCCTTGACGACCTAAAACCAAGTACATTGATTGTCGCAATTATTAGCGGTGCAAGTCTCAGGTTAAGACCAAATACACCTACCCTGATTCGGACTTCCATAGACACATAGTCATACTACCAATGGAATTTCAAGGGTCTATCCAGAGCGAAGCTGTTTCCTGTACCATCGGTAAACACAACCTCCTATTACACTTGCATGAGTATCTTATACCCAAATATATGAGAACTATGCCGTTATGCCCTCACAACGCGCACAAGTGTAATACTAGTCTTTTTCGCATTATCGATGTCCAATCTCGATAATACTCTGACTAGGGATATTTAATGATTAATCATTCATGGATTGATATTGTCTCATATCATCTCAATCCAGGAACTAATCATATGGACCTCCTATCATTTATATATCTTGGTGATCTAATCACAAATGATAAGAGATCAATCTCCTTTCTCACATAGTTAATTTGTACAACAACACCATGATCTGTACAAATAGTGACGCTATGGGTCATAACTGTCCAACATCGGCAGCATGGGATGGTGACACGTGTCTGACGTATTTTAGAAAAATTGATGCAATGTTGACACGTGGCCGATGCATATTAACAAGTGCGTATGATAGCAAGTTTCTCTGATGTTGACACGTGTGTGGCGCACGTTAGCGGTCGCGATGCAGAAGTGTGGCGCGTCGCGACGCATAATATCAATTTTGTCCTTTTGCTCTATTTTTTTACTATTTTGGCCCCGATTTGATTCCAGTGAGTCATGAACCTTATTTATCTACAAAATAGAGAAAACACGTCGAAATATTCACAAAACTCAAGAAACTATACAAAATATTAAGTAAAGGGACGGTAAATACTGATATATTTTGTATTTACCGCTTATCATACCCCAAACCTAACATTTTACTAGTTCTCGAGCAAAACAACAAAATAAAATGCAATAAACAAATTTAAAATAAAATTAAACTAAGCCATTTTTGTAGGGATCACAGTTGTATTTAGCGTATGCAATAAGCCTTTAAACCCCTAGGTGTCTCTAGTGGACGAGTTGTAATCTCGTGAGAGCTTACAGCAACGATACCCACAAACGTTAAATGCACACAAAAGAAAAAAAAATCAAACAAGTTAGTGACTAAACAAGTGAAACTCTTCTCCAAGTTAATAGTTGTTTTCTTTCTTTCTAAATTACCAAATAAGTAAATTCCCTGATATTTTTACCATTCTCCATACACACAATCAACAAGGTATTAATCAACTCATTATGCCCACAATATTCATAAGTGTAGTTGAGAAGAGAGTAATATTTGTGTCCTAAAGTTATATCAGAATTCACACTTTTTTTAGCAATGGATTTTATTTATTTATTTATTTACAATATCTTCAATTCATGTAGCGAACTTTGGGAAAGTGACTCCCAAGCGAGTTGGCTTTAGGGAACTAGGTGTTAAGACACCCTTACAGACTTAATTACTCGGATTTCATATATCTTTTTTTATTTTATTTTTACAACTCTTCAATGCATGTAGCGAGCTTTGGGTCAGTGACTCCCAAACTAGTTGGTTTTAGGGCACTGGGTGTTAAAACACCCTTACGGACTTAATTACTCGGATTTCAGATGTTTTTTTTTTAATATACATAAAATTTTTTACCATCGCTTATTTTAGAGGCTTCCTCCAATTAAACTAGAGCACTGAATATTACAAACTTTTTAACTCATGGTTGTATGTTACCATGCATGTTGATAATATCTGTCAACTGAGCATATGAAGATCCAATTTAGTCGGTATTATGGAGAATTCACGAATTAAAGAATTAAAAAAGAAATAAACAAAATTAACTTATTACAAAATATGTTGAGATGCATCTCAGGAGTGGAAATTCCTTACACAGGTATCTCACACCAATTTCACCTGGTTAGTCAAATTAAAAACATAAAAACACAAAATATTTTTTATTTTTATTTTAAATTTTCTTTAATTTTTTGAAAATTTTTGACTAAAAACCAAGCAAAAACAACATAACGAAAAAAATAAAAATAAGATACTAATCAATTATTCCCATCCCCCAAATCTAATTGAGACATTGTCCTCAATGTCTAAAAAGTAGAAGAAGAGTTTAGAAGACAATACCTGGTTAGCTGGAATTCTACATCTAAAAAGAAAATTAAGGGTTAAGATCCAGATTTATCCGATGTTCTTACCCACGATCATTATCAGACCAGTTTATCTTGGAAATGATATGGTCAATTTGTGGTTCAAAGGCTAAAAGTTGGTCAATTAAATCATGGGCAGTTCTGGCAGTGAAGATGATTTCTTTTACAGGTTTTAAAACAAACCCATTTTCTGGCATCATCAAGAAACACACAAAGAAAGTCATAAAATCCATCAACATTAAACAATCCAATCGGTTTCTAGTGTATGTTCAAGTTCGCCCAAGATAGCACTGTAAAAATTCCTCTATCGTACATAAGCACCTGGCAAAGCAATAAAAGCATCAGCCCGGTTAATCAATTCCACAAGTCGTTCGGACATACCTGGCACGATAAGTTCCTCTCTATTTGATGGTCATATCAGATTCGCCACTGCCAAAGGTTTTAGGATGATTCCCAAAACTTGACTACCTCATTCAGGTACGGACCTTGAAACGTACCCCATTAGTCCAAGATTGACACTGCCATATACTAAATGCATATTCCTTTCAGCTATGACTCTACCCAATTCTTTGCTGCCTCAACGAACCCTGGTTTAGAACCAACACTAGTACCGCAAAACACACAGATGTTTACAACTTGTCTTCTTGAAATTGCTTCCATTTTTTTTATGTATTTCTTTTTCAAATCTGGATGTCTTCAAGAGTGCAATGATGAGGTACATTTATAGAACCTGAAAAAGGGTGAGTAATAATAGCACTAGTACCTGCCAAATGACAATTATTAGCTAAGCAGTAAAATATATCGTGAAAGTCAAAAGGTCTAAATCCTGTAAAAGAAAGTAAAAGAAAAATCACAAAACAAATCACAATTATTAGATAAATACAAAGAGATAATAATATTTACAGGAAGTAACGGCTTGATTGACATCTATGCGTCAGGGACAAGCTTCTCATCCAATTTTCTTATAAATGTAGGAAACGTTTTCCTCGCGCGGCGGAAAAGTGTATGGCACACGGATCGGACTTGAAATTTTTTTTTGCCCTTCCCTTTAAGTTACCGAATCTGACCTGCAGAAACACTGAAATTTGGTTTCTATTTCGGACAAAATTTCAGCCCCGGAATGCCCCTGAAATAGTCCCCGAACATCAGTGAAATATTAGATTGTTTTGAACACGTTACACAACCGACCTGCACCCAAATCAGCCCCTGATTTTCGTGACCAACAAAGATATTTCAGGTCTAATTTTTCACTCAAAAATCAGTCCTAAGACAGCCCCAAAATTTCCCCAAGTGTTTCCAAAAATTTCGGATTAAAACAAAAATAAAACGAGTCCTAAATCCCGTATGTTGTTTGCGGCAGTGAGTAATATTATGCTCACTACCGCGGCTTTGTTTTACCAAGAATGAGATGGAAATAATTTTGTTCGTCACCAAAAGATCTTCTGTGCTATGTCTCACAACCAACGGAAAGTAGTGTGGGCTACACTCACTAAATGAATCCCTGAACTCTTTAGAGATTATTGTCACACAATAATATTTTTCTTATGTTTTCTTCTTGTTCTTGGTATTTTCTTTTTCAACAATTGAGAGAGATGAAGAGAATGAGGAGGCTAGGGTTGCTAGAATAAAATCTTGGCAAAAGAAAAATCACATTTTTCTTTTTATACTTAGGATTATATTTTACAAAATCAAACAAAACCCTAAGCTATTTCATTACCAAATAATCGGGCACCTTTGTAATTGCCTCTTTAATTTTTGTAAGATCAATCAAGAATTGATTGTCATCATTATGACAAAAATAAATTACAAAATTAAAGATATAATAGCCTTTTCAAATTCATAGCTTCCAAAGTTATCAATAGGCTTTCCAAAAATACCTTTGGAATCTCAAAATAATATCCTTATTTATTAAATCATACATCTAATATAATTTTAATATTTGTAATTAATAATTTTTAAATAATTTTTAAATAAGACCATATATTAAACCTTTAACATAGGTTCCAAGTGTGACATAATAATAATATTAATCCAATTAATAATATTTATACATATGTGAGTATATAATTGGACTATCCAATTATACTAAATCCGCTATAGTAAATCGAGCTAGCACGGGGACCAAATGGACCTACGGTTCCGAGCTCCAATAATTTCGAAATATTAATTAAGCTCTTAATTAAATTTTTCGAATTATTAACTCCGGGTTATTCCACTAAAAACCCGAAGTTGCACTCTCGTTGCCGCAGATGATATATAAAGCCGAACAAAGTCGGTGTCCATCGATATAGTCATTACATATGAATTGACCCTTCACGAGTATCTCGTAATTAGAGTCGAGTCATAATGTATGTTATACCCCTCTAATTATTTTTACCTTAAGTACCATTGATTCTCTAATGAACGATTTATTCATAACCATTATGAATTTTAATCTTCTATTCATAATAGAAAGACTTGAGCGCTCAAATCTTTCAAGGCACCGAATCAACCCTTAAAACGATACTCCTCTACTTCTCGCAAGAAGGAGTGAACTCCATGTCTATGTAAAACGTTCCCAGCTACACAACAATCATGCCCCCAAGTACGTAGCTATTGGTCGGGACTGCTACACACAACCACCCCACCTTTGTAAATCAATGGACATAGCCTGCCATTGCAGGAGTTCGTAGTACACTCAGGATTAAGATCAATCCATATATGACCATCTAGTAGATCGAAATGACTTCTTTATTTAACGGATATTGTAAGAATGTCATTTCTATCTGGGTCCAGTCCTATATGATCGCATCTTACAAGGTGTCTTCATTCTCATGTCTCTACATGGACGATCCCGGATCAATGTCGTCATACAATATAGAATGGACCGTAGTTAAAAATAAACCACAAAAAAAGTACCCGCTTTGTTTTCTATCTATGGACTATTTAAGATTACTAACTTCAAACTTAAATCCTCTTATGTATGACACTCATACACTAAGTCTGAAGGCACATAAGTAATCTAGGGTATTCAAGATGATTTATAATATGAACATTAAACAAACATTTTGATAAATGAATAATGCATAATTTTATTTCAAAACCATAAAACCATTTACATCACATGTAGCTTTAGGGCATACATCCCAATAATCTCCCACTTGTACTAGAGCAAATAAGACATGTCACGTAATCCTAGACCATCTAGGTGACCTTCAAAACACTTTAGCCGGCAAGGTCTTTGTAAACGGATCAGCCAGGTTCTATGTGGATGAAATCTTTGTGACGGTAACGTCTCATCTCTGCATATCTCCCTGATGAGATGATATTTCCTTTCTATATGCTTTCCATTCTTGTGGCTTCTTGGTTCTTTGGAGTTTGCCACCGCACCACTATTATCACAATAAAGTATGAGTGGTTTATCCATATCTGGAACAACTTCCATATCTCCCAAGAATTTACGGAGCCAAACTATTTCCTTAGCTACTTCAAAAGCTGCTACATATTCAGCCTCCATGGTGGAGTCAGCAATACAAGATTGCTTTATACTCCGCCATACTATACCCCCCACCACCTAAGGTAAACACTGATCCAGATGTTGATTTCCTAGAATCGACATCTGTCTGAAAAATCAGAGTCTGTATATCCCCTTAGGATCATATCCTCACCAGAATACACAAGCATATAATCTCTCGTTCTCTTAAGATACTTGAGAATGTGTTTCACAGCCACCCAGTGATCCAATCCTGGGTTCGACTGAAACCTACTGACTACTCCCACTGCAAAACAGATGTCTAGTCTCATGCATAACATAACATACATGAGACTGCCAACTGCTGAGGCATATGGGATATGTCTCATTTCCTCAACATCTTGAGGTGTCTTAGGAGACTGTTCCTTTGACAAATGAATTCCATGCCGATAAGGTAGATTTCCTTTCTTGGAATTCTACATCCCAAATTGCACAATGATCTTGTCAATATAAGATGTCTGAGACATAGCTAACAGTCGTTTCTTGCGATCCTGAAGTATCTGAATCCCAAGAACATAACTGGTATCTCCTAAATCTTTCATTTGGAATTGGTTAGCTAGCCAGGTTTTCACGTCCGATAATATCTTTACATCATTCCCAATGAGTAAAATATCATTGACGTATAAAAAAGAAAAACCACATTCTCGTCAATGATGCGCTGTATACACAAGGCTCATCAACATTCTGCTCAAAGTCATAAGACTTGATTATGGTATCAAATCTTATGTTCCAAGATCGAGATGTCTGCTTAAGTCCATTAATGGACCTTTGCAGCTTGTAAACTTTTTGCTCTTGACCTTGGGCTATGAACCCCTCTGGTTGTATCATATAGATACTCTCATCAAGATTGTTATTCAAGAATGCATTCTTGACATCCATTTGCCAAATTTCATAGTCATAATATGCGGCAATGGATAGAATAGTGCGAATGGATTTAAGCATGGCTACTGGAGAGAAAGTTTCCTCATAGTCAACTCTGTCTTTCTGGGTATAACCCTTGGCCACTAGCCTAGCCTTGAAGGTTTGTACCTTCCCATCTGCTATCATCTTCCTTTGTAGATCCACTTGAAACCTATGGGTTTCACCCTATCAGGTTGGTCTACAAGTTCCCAGACTGAGTTGGAGTACATGAACTCAATCTCTAGGTTCATGGCTTTGAGCCATTCCTCTTTGTCAGAATAATCCATTGAATTGTGATAGGTCAATAGATCATTTATACCATCGCTAGATGCGACAACTTGTGCCTCTCCAACCCCAAGGTAGCGATCAGATTATCGTACAACCCTCCCACTGCGTCTAGGTGGTAGATCATTCCGACAAACTTGCATATGACTCTCGAATGTCGAATGTGCTATGTATTTATCAACTATCATTGACGATAATTTGCTGGTCGAACCAGCAAGTAACTCCTTGAGTAACACCTTACTTCGATGTTTGAACTCCCTCATATAGTCCTCCTCTAGAAACGTAGCATTTGTCGATACAAATACTTTGTTATCATCAGGACTATAGAAGAATCCACCCCTAGTCTCCTTAGGATAGCCTAAAAATAGGCACACCTGAGAACGTGTCTCCAACTTTGTAGTCTTATTCTTCAGCACATGTGCTGGACACCCTCATATGCGGAAATTTCGTAAACTAGTTTTACGACCATTCCATAACTCTAATGGAGTCTTAGGAATAGACTTAGATGAAATTACATTAAGTATATGCATTGCAGTTTGCAGTGCATATCCCCAGAATGAACTAGGTAGTGAGGTATAACTAAACATAGATCTCATCATGTCTAGTAGGGTCCGATTTCTCCTCTCTGCAACACCATTTTGCTGTGGTGTTCCAGACGCTGTGAGCTGGGATACTATCCCATGCTCAACTAAGAATTCCTCGAAATCTCTATCGAGGTATTCTCATCCACAATCCGATCGTAGAGTTTTGATCCTCTTACCTAATTGGTTCTCAACCTCAGCACGATACTCTTTGAACTTTTCAAAAGTATCTGATTTATGATGCATTAGGTAAACATACCCATATATTGAATAATCGTCAATGAATGTGATGAAGTATTCATAACCACCTCAGGCTCTTACATTCATCGGTCCGTAAAAGTCCAAATGTATTAGCTCAAGTGGTTGACTGGCTCTTATACTTTTTCCAGTAAAAGGTCTCTTGGTCATTTTTCCTTCTAAATATGATTCATAAACTGGTAAAGTCCCGAGCTTTAACTGGTTTAAGGCTCCATTCTTTATCAATCTATCTATCCGGTCAAGGTTGATATGACCAAGTCTAAGATGCCATAGATATGTGTCATTGTGAGAAATCTTTGGCCGTTTAGTTTTAGGTTTCTCAACCTTAAATATTTCAGCGTGAGCAGTGACTTATGTGTTAACGGTCTTAACACATACAAGTTATTTTCTAAGTTTCATGTGCATATAGTTCAAATTCCTGCGAAAACCGGGAATGAATAACACATTGTTAAAATTTAAATAACTATTATTTGTGAAATTTAAACTACAAACTCCCACTAATCTTGCTGAAACAGCATCCCCTGTCTCGACCCTCATGGTGTAGTCACTTTCAGCAAGGTCCCTCCATGAATCAAGTAGCTGCAAAGAAGAACGAACATGGTTAGTGGCTCCAGAATCAACAATCCAAGTGGATTGATCATCCTCTACTAATAGAGATTCAATAACGAGTAAATCATATTTACCTAATTCATTTTTCTCCTTCAACTCAGCAAGGTATTTAGGACAATTCCTTTTCCAATGCCCATTCTTGTTGTAGTGGAAATATTTTCCTTAGGCCTGGCATCTTTGGAGACTTTCTTGTTCTTCTTATTCATGGGCTTTCTGTTAGCCTTCCCAGTGCTATTCTTCTTCATCTTTGCAGATTTAGAAGACTCTGCAACATTTGCCTTAGCACCAGACTTACGAGGATCCACAAGCATGGACTTGTAATGGGTGAGCTTATTTAGCAGTTAGGTCAAAGTAAAAGTCAACTTGTTCATAACATAGTTGCTTTTAAACTGCAGGAAACTCTTCGGAAGAGTTTCCATAATCATGGTCACCTGGCTACGCTCGTCAATACGAGCTCCATGGGTTTCAGCAGTGTTGAGATAGGTCATCATCATTAAGACATGCTCTCAATTTGATGTCTCATTCTTCATCCTAGCAGTCATCACTAAGACCATGGCCTCATGGCGTTGACGCTCCGAAGGCTACCCAAACATGCCCTGTAATGACTCCATCATCTGAGATGCTAGAGCTATAGGTTCATGCTTTGCAACAAGGGCCTCAGACATCCCTGCTAGTAAATAGCATCAGGCTTTCTCATTTGCTGCGACCCATTTCTGGTAGGTATCGCGCACAGCTTGGCCAGCGTTTCTAGCTGGTTCGGGATGACTCTCCTCCGTCAGGATAAACTTTAGGTCTTCACAGACCAGGATAGCGTTCATGTTACTTTTCCACTTAACATAGTTTTCTCTCCCGTTATTTATCATTTGAGAGTATAGAAATAATTGGAGAAACCATGGCTGAAAAATAAAATAAAATAAACATGCATTTAACATCCATTCATCGCATACTAAAATCATCAAATAATTTTGGCATAAAATTAAACATGATGCATGAACCTTGAATAATGAATTAGAAACTTAATAGAATTACTATGTAACGGAAATCTATCATCCCACAAGTAAGTGCCTCTGTAGGGTAGGTCAAGTACTTGCATGATAGATCGAGATAATCTCAGTCGATTTAATATATGCGGGAATAACTCTTATTCCTATATTAAAAAAACTACAGTTTCATTCGATCAAGGAATTTTATTAACAGTTAATTATTCTTTGTGAGTGTGACCCGCCGTTTCGGGATTCTTGGACTTAACGAGTGAAGTGCCGCCGTATGGTAGGTCAGTTCACAAGATACATCTAGAATCCTTATCCTCTCGGAACCCAAACCTGATATTGACCCAAAATAGACACCATCTGTAGGGGAACGCAAGCAAAGCCGTCTCAAGGTGCCTTTTGAATATCACGTTTTTTTGGACTAACAACGGAGATCGCGGATATATTGTTGTATATCCCTCTCCCACTCAATATTTAAAATTTAGGTTTCTATCTGTAAAATATCTAATATTTTATATTAACTAGTGTGGGGCGGCTAAATCATAATATTTATTTACACTAGTTTAACATTAGTGAGCTTACCAATTTTAACTCTTAAAATTTGTATCACTAATTTTACATTAGTCTATACTAATTATTTACTCAATTAAACTAATTTAATTATAGTGGTATTAGTGACCTATTATATTTTAACTCTTAAAATAATAGAACACTAATAGGTTTAAAATTTTTAAGGAATCCTAAAAGTTCAAGATTTGTATTAAACTATTTAATTAATCTTAGTGCGCTATAAAATCCAATGGTACGTGGAATTGTATCCCGAGTGCAGACCATATTACCGTCCATTCGGATTCGGCTATGGAATTTATATCCGGGTTTCCATCCTATATCCAATGGAATTTATTATGCACTAATTAAGCCCAATATATTAGAATTCAAATTTAAACCCTAAATCCAATTAATCTAATTAATTGATTTCCATGCATATTAAATTCTACTTTAAAACACTTTAAATTACATAAAATCATATTTTATGTCTTTAATGATAATGCATCTAAAACATGTTATGGCATGTAAAATGCAAGAATGGGCACCCTAAGCTATATGACATGTTAATCAAACAATTCGAAAAAAACATACATATAGCCTAAAAACAATTGCATTGACCGAGCTCTTATTTTTCCTATACTAATCTAATTAGTACATCAAATATACCAAGGCATCCATTGGTCTTCAAATC